>JAURVB010013468.1:0-37540 GCA_033002965.1 Piper betle | reverse complement strand
TCCAGCAACATTTATGGACTTGATGAACAGATGTTCAATCAGTACTTGGACCAGTTTGTGATCGTCTTTGTGGATGACATACTGGTATATTCTTCATCTAAGGAAGAACATGTGCAACACCGAGGATTGTGTTGCAAACACTGAGAGAGCATAGGTTGTATGGGAAATTTTCGAAGTGTAGTTTCTGGTTGTCAGAGGTGAATTTTCTTGGCCACATCATCTCAGCATCAGTCATCTCAGAGGATCCAACTAAGATAGAGGCAGTAGTGCAGTGGGAACGACCGACGACACCTACGGAGGTTCGAAGTTTTCTGGGATTGGCTGGATACTATAGACGGTTAGCGGCCCCTCTGACGCGACTGACTAGGAAAGAGGAACGGTTCATTTGGACAGACGGAAAGAACCATACAGACCTTGGAAGACTTTCTCGCACATGTATCCTAGATTTCGGAGGAGTTGGGAAGAACACCTACCTTTGGTGGAATTCTCCTACAACAACAGCTATTAGGCCACGATTGGAATGGCACCGTTCGAAGCACTGTACGGCAGACCATGCAAATCCCCAGTGTGTTGGGTGTAGGGTAGCGAACCAGTAGTAGTTGGGCCAGAAATGATCCAGCAGACACAAGAGGCGGTAATGAGGATTAGAGGAAGAATGAGGTCAGCTCAAGATAGACAAAAGAGTTACACAGATCAGCGCAGACGTGAGGTTCATTTCGCGTTAGGAGATCACGTTCTCCTGAAGGTCTCTCCGACTAAGGGAAACACGAGATTCGGGACGCGAGGGAAACTCAGTCCTGCACTATATTGGACCCTTTGACGTGATTGAGCGCATTGGACTAGTGGCATATAGGCTAGCATTGCCTCCTCACCTATCAGCTGTGCATGATGTCTTCCACGTGTCAATGTTGAAGAAGTATCACCCTGACAACTCTCATGTTGTCAGCTTCAAAGAGGTAGAGCTGCAACCGGACCTGACGTACCCAGAGGATGCAGTCCAAATCGTGGACCGAAGAGTGAAGATTCTCCGAAGAAAAGAAGTTCCCCTAGTACGAGTGCAATGGACCCGACGAGGAGTTGAAGAAGCTACGTGGGAACGAGAAGATGAGATGAGGAAGCGATACCCGGAGTTGTTCGAGCAACCAGCTTCACAACCAGATACTACGCCAACACGTACATTTAGATGAGGAACATGGTTGAAACTTCCTTAGCTAAAATTTCGAGGACGAAATTTTTCTAAGGAGGGAAGGTTGTAAAACCCGTGACTCGAGTCAGAGTTTTACGGGAGTGAACCAGTCGGTTCAACTGTCGGTTCGAGTCGAGTCAGCTTCATGGACCGCGAGCTGAGTTGAGGCCAGCTGTGAGTTATGAGCGATGAGGGTCATGTATGCTCAAGTGTACGATGATAACGCCTGAAAGATGATGAAAAATGGGTTATCAAGTATATGGAGGTATGCAGTATTGATTGTTATTTTTATTTGATCGTAGAATATTTTTAGGGCCGAATGACGAATTAGGACGCGTTGGATCATATTCGGGTGGGTTATTAGTTATAGAGCATGTCATTTGGATGTTGTTGTGTTTGTTTTATTTTATGGGATTTTTCCATATTTTTCTAGATTTTTTTAGAATTTATTACGAACTAGTTATTATTTTGACTCGAGTAGGAATCGAGTCAATACTTATTTACGAAAATGCCATTGCAGGCTACTTCTTCTTCCTCCCGACCCTTCTTCATCCAAACCCTAGCCGCGCCACTCACGCTCGTCGCCGCCGCCGCCGCTGCCGACGCCGCACTGCCGCCGATCAACGCCGCCCCGCCCCGCCGTGCCGTCGCCGTGCCGCCACGACCCACCCCGGCCACCGTCTCGCCGCCACGACGCCGGAATCGCCCCACGAAACCACCTCGGCCGTCGCCACTCCGAGCCGGATTCTGCCACCGTCCGGGCCGCGCCGCCGCCGCTGTGGCCCCGACGACCACCCCTCGCCGTCGCCGACGTTTCCCCCACCATCCCGACCACCGTCGAGGCCGGCCGCAGCCTCGATCGGAGCACGCCGCCACCGCCGCCCATTTTCGACGCCGCCGTCGACGGCCATCGCCGCCTCGGCTACCTTGTTTGACACCGCCATCGGACCAAGCTCGTCGAGCTGGTGCCGATAGACCCCCTGATTGCTCCGTCCCGAATCGTCGCCGGAAAACCGCCGGAATCCGCCGGAAAACCGCCGACACTCGTCGGAAAACCGTTGGAACCGCCGGAAAATTGGATTTGTGGGAAATTCGCCGGATCATCCGCCGAACGCACCTGGTCCAATCTGATCGGACTTCGGACGCCGCTAGGTGCCGAATTCGAGTTTCGAGCCACGAAACGGAAACCCTAGCCGTCGCCGATTTTCGACGACGCGAGGTATAATTTATTTTAATTTAATTATTTGAAAGTATTGATTATTAGAATTGCATGCTAGGATTGGTGAATTGTATGTTATAATAATATATATAAATGTAGATTTGATTAAGGATAAAATATGAAATTTGCTTGATTGAGTGGTGTTAAAAATGGAGGCTAAGAAATAAATTAGGGTAACTAGGTAATGATCATGATCTAATGCAAATTAGCCTAAGTAGGCTTGCTAGAATTGATATAGGTTGATGTGTGTTGATTGATGCGTGATTGTGTTGATTGTGTGTGCATGCTATAGGATGTGTGATTCATCATGCGGGCGTTAGTTTTTAGCTTGATTGTGTAGGTACGGTGTAGGAGCTCGCCGCCTAGGCGCGTGGACCCGTTTGGAGCTTCTACCAGGTCCGTTTAGGACTCGTTCTCTGTTTTATGCTACTCTATTGTATATTTGATTTATCATGTGCAGGACGAGTTAAGTGGCGTTTTATCGGATCCCACTTAACTCGGGCCATTTAGCCAACAGTTTTATTTCGGATTAATAACCCTCGAGGATGAGATCCCTCGAGTTTGTTTTCGAACTTCAGATCCAGCTCATGATGCCTTCGGGCCTATTGTATAAATCCCAACCCAGGCCTATATATGTATAGTTTTCGTGTTTTCGGTGAGAGATGGGATGAGGGGTACTTGCGGCCACGTCTTCAGATAGGGCGTGTGCTCGGAAGAGCGGGCTCTGGAGCTGGGGAGAACCCACTTCGTTCCCGAAGGATCCGGACAACTCCACCTTTGAGTTCCTCAAACCCGGAGAAGTGTGGAGGTTTACGGGTACTGCAATGCAGCGCATGTCTAGACTTGTGGTTCAAAGGGTACTGAAGGCGACTGCCTGAGAGTGCTCGGCCTTTGTGCTCAAGGCCAGGAGTAATATGGAAGGTGCAGAGGGCGGTAAGGAATGAAATTTGATGCGAGAAGCGATAGAGAAATGGCCAAGGTATGAGAATGAGAAAGAAAGGGGACGCTGTCGACCCGAGGGCGATGGCCCAATGGCGATGGCTCCCGTATGTGCCCTGATGAGAGTTCTTGAGGAAGTATATGGTTTTGATTCAACAGGAGAGTTTGCTCTCCTGTGCCAGATTGATATTAGTTATTTTCCGGGCCGGTAACACTCGTTACTGACGGTGTTTCTATATATATGTAGGTGAGGAATGCGAGCGATGAAAGCTGTCGGGACTGCGGAGGAGCAGCACGGAACCGCGCACACATGTACCTGCCGCGTGTAACGTATAATGATGGTGTGTTATTGTTATGTAAATGATAATTTTGATGTGTTTGCTTGAATGAATTACTTGTTATGAAACGAACTGATAAATATGAATGAGTAGGGAGCCTAGGAGTTCAGACTCGGCTCAGTTAAAAACGAATGAGATAATGATTGAATGTCATGGTAGATTATTATGTGTTACCATATTTTCATAAAATAGTATATATTTTCTTTTGGTTTCCCATTTATTATTTTGTCTTGTCTTTGCTTGCACGTCATGGCATGCATGTAGGACTCCGTTAGAATCCAATTGTTCCCATTCATGCATTTCATATTTGCATCTCCATCTTGAGACGCTGAGAGTAGATCCGGGTCGGCTTAACCGAATCTAGTAGATTAACGAACGGTTCGGTCGCCGGTGACATTTTCGGGTCGGTTCATGGGTGAGCCAAAACAAGGTGTTACACCTGCTCCAGGTGGTCCTCGGCCATTTATATCCATCCTGGTTTGCAGCTGTTGTAGAACTGGTCCCCTCATGCAGCGGTGGAGGGCCCGTGGGGACTGCAGGCTCCCCTTTCACCTCGTCATCCATAGCTGGCCTCTTCTCTGCCATGGCTATGGAGAGGGCTATTTGCTAAAGCTTTCTCCTAAGCTCGTCCTGTTTCTATTGTATTTGTATATGAGCCTCTACTAACCGGGCAAGAGCTCTAGCCCTTTAAATCTAACAGCTACTCATTCTGTGGCTGCTGACACTACGGCGGCTAACCGAGACTGGCATACTAGGGTTTTGCTGACAGCAGTGGGGCTCTTGGTTGGCTAGATGTCATTTGGTTGTGACCATTGCTTGGACAAGCACGCCTGGGTGGTGAAGGTGACGCTATTCTATTCTTAGTCCTACAGGTTTGTACTATCATGGCTATCAACTTTCGCTGATCAAATCCTGGCTACATTGTCATGCAAATAATGGTGAAAAATCTATAAAATAAGACAATAAAAGAGAAATATACCTAGCAGCTTGACTCTGAGCATTCTTTTCACACACAAAACCTGTATTGGCATATTTCATCTTAATCGACTAAGAGTTAGCTCTGATACCAAGCCTATAACAAGACAAGTCCTATTTGCTATTAACCAAATTGGAAATGTTATTGGGGACCAAACTGATCCATAATTTGATTAATTTAGTCAACTTGAACATAAACAGAAGGGACCAAACTGATCCACAATCAATGTATGAAATGCACAACTTAGCAAGAAACTACGTGAATGATATGATGGCAAAAAAAATTACAACAAAAGTGATTTAACAACACACACACACATGCACTCACAAAATAACAAGACCTATCACAACATCACATTCTGTCATTATCATAGCACATGTTCTTGACTCAGTCTTCACCCACTTGCCATTTACATTCACATGTCCAGAAGTTTGCTAACTTTAAGATTTACCAACTTCGTATACAATACAAGTTAACATGCATCAAACATCATCAAAATATTTATCAATAGTTTTACACATTCACCGGCATCACAAAAATGTCCTATCGTCACGTATATCTATGTGCAAGGATGTCACTACTCATTCGTCAAGTCCAGCATATCTAGTTGTGTCGATGCTCACCACATATATAATAGAAAACCGTCAGCAACGGTTGTCACTAGTCCAGAAAATATCTAATATCAAACTATCAATAATAGCTCACTCTCATGAAAAGAAAAACATGCATATACTCGGTGTGATGCCTCTCTCGGTATTTTCTCATTTTCTTCTGGTCCTTTGGGGCTACTAGTATATCCTAAACCATCTCCAATCCTCCATATTTTTCCTGGCCTCAAGTATGAAGGCCGAGTACTCTTAGGTAGTCACCTTTAGTACCCTTTGAACTCATGTCTGAACGTGTGCTGTACTAGACAATACCCTTAAACCCCACATTTCTCCAGGTATGAGGAACTCAAAATGGGGGTTGTTAGGAACCTTCGGGAATTGAACAACCCTCTCACTAATCCAAAGCCCGTTATGATTGGCACGTTGTAACAACCCGCCATTTTTCATGATAATATTGTGGGCCTAACTGGCTAGGTGTTACTCAAAGAATTAACAAGCAATTATGTCAAACATTATTAGAAATCATAACTTATAATAAAATCCCACAGTCTTGGACCGTTTCCCAGCAGCCACACTTATTCCTCAATTAAATAACAAAAAGGAGTCCTCATATTACTTTGCTCCATGCTCTAGTTGTCAATCATCTAATCTCGGATCTGCACACCTGCGGAGGCAATTCCGCGTTAGTGATTACAACACTAAGTAGTATAATAGATAAAACAAACAAGTACATTCCACCATTTTCATATATTTATTTTAATATGCGGTGGAGCGATTCCGCTATACTCCAAAACAATGCGGAGGAGGTGTCCGCTGTGATCCGCACACCCCGGCCGTAGCCTTTTTATGGGGAGGCTACCACTACCGTCTCCAGTGCCAGTGCCTCGCACACCCCGGCCGTAGCCTTTTTGTGGGGTAGCTATCACTGCACTCGGGTGATTGCTATGCCCCGTTTGTGGGGAAGCTCTCACTACCAATTCTAGTGCCAGTGCCTCGCACACCCCGGCCGTAGCCTTTTTATGGGGAGGCTATCACTGCACTCCAGTGCCAATGCCTTGCACACCCCAGCCGTAGCCTTTTTGTGGGGCGGCTATCACTGCACTCAGGTGATCGCTATGCCCCGTTTGTGGGGAAGCTCTCACTGCCAACTCTAGTGCCAGTGCCTCACACACCCCGGCCGTAGCCTTTTTATGGGGCGGCTATCACTGCACTCAGTGCCAGTGCCTCACACACCCCGGCCGTAGCCTTTTTATGGGGCGGCAATCACTGCACTCTAGTGCGATGGAGGAATCGCTGTGCCTCACTCACCCCGGCCGTAGCCTTTTTATGGGGCGGCTATCACTACTCCAAAACAATATCGATGCATCACAAGATTCACACACATAACACGACCCAGTGTCGGACTGAGTCAATTCTTTAACCCCGGTTGCACTTCGTGCATGGTGGTCGAATCTGGGCTCAGGCCGACCTAGGCTACCAACAAGGAAAATACGATGTTCTACCTATTATACGTACCTGACTTGCGGGTTCGTCCGACTGTAATCCGCTAACCCTAATATGAACGGGGCATAAAATTATACATTAGTATAATTTTACTCGCGTCGAAAATGCATGCAACTAAATATTTAATATATGCCACATTAATTAATTTATTTAATTCGATAAGGTTCAACACTTCTTTATTTAATTAATTATGCTATCGCGTAATTTCTACGCGATTATCTTTTATTGATCCATTATTTTACTTTACGAATTTATTATAAGAATAATCATTTTATTTATCAAATATAACTTTTATATGATAAAGGTGAAGTCTCTATTAAATATTCCTCATAACCCTTCAATTTAAATTAATTGCTTTTAATCAGTCGATTAATTAATTACCGTTTATCGTGATCGAAATTTATTAATTTCATGTAATAATTTATAAATTTATTATTTTGACCACTTAACTCATATTCCTTTAAATTAATTATTTCAATGATTTTAACACGAGTTGGTATTATTATTATGATTTTTAACTCAACCCATATCGAGTCAACCCGAAATTACAAAACTGCCATTCTTCTTCTTCTTCTTCTTCTTCTTCTTCGTCACCATTCTTCTCTTCACCCAAAACCAGCACCAAGCTCTTCTCTTTCGACCAAAATCTAGATCCTATCCTTCACCCATTGTCTCCCTTTCCTAGCAACCAAATTAGCAGCAACAATCAAAGGGCGACTGCACCACCACAGCGACGAACCAGCAGCCATGGCGACCTCGACCTGCTGCTATGGCGACTCAGACGTGGCCAGCAGCACCGCCCCACGCGTCCCCTTCTTCCCGCACAACAACCCAACGCCCAGAAGAAGAGAAACACTACCCTACAGCGTGGTATATGCAACTGGTCGTGACACAAACGCCATGGTGCTGTTGCTACAATTCAGCAGGACGTGCTACCATCCTTGGCAATTTCAGCAGGACGTGCTACCATTCTTGGCTGTAAATTCTATGAAATCTCACCTTTAATTACTACAACATGAGTAAGGACGTTGATGCAGCAACTGATTAGCAAAAGATTATGACTTGTTGCTGTAATTAATCACAAACACACAAGAATTGCTGCACGGCAGCAACTTATGTTCGTGGGTGAATTCCTGGTTCTAATCCAGTTACATCCTCCCTTTTTCTTGTTGATTTCAGGTCTTAGTTTCCATGATTATCTTGTATTATAATCTTTGATCATATGTATGCATGCAAACTAAGAAGAAGAGAGGAAGAAACTTACCAAAACAATGGGGAAGCCGGCGTTTGTCCAAGGAGCTTATGTGCATGACGCCCCCCCCCTCCTTCTCCTTATAAAATGAAAGAAGGCCTAGGGTTTATGAAAACACACTTCGTTGCCGGGTAAATGGGTAAGTGATACGGTTCACTTTACTAGTTTAAACGGTTAAATGGTATGGTTTACTTAACCGGGTAAAAATACTTAACCGGTTAACTAATACTTTCCACTTGACCGGGTAATTGATAATTAACCGGGTAGCGGGTAAATAATTTAAATAAATTCATGGATACCAACGTTCGATCCCACCGCGTCGAATATATATATATATATATATATATATATATATATATATATATATATTTTTCCTGGGTCTTTACACACGTTCACCTGCTCATTGTACATGCGAGTTGTTTTCTCCATCTCTAGTCTCACTGAAAACTCGATAAATATCATGTATAGGCTTAGGAAGGGATTTAATATTTTAGGCCCGAAGGCAACTTGCAGTGGATTTTGATTTGTAAGCCAAACTCAAGGGATCTCATACTCGATGGTTACTAATCCTGGAAATCCGTTCGCTAAAATGACCTATGTTAAGTGGGGTCCGAGAAATCACCACTTGACATGTCCTGTAAGATACAATCTAAAGGAAAAATAAAAGAGATTGACAATCAAGAGTATGAGTCCTAAACGAACCTGGTAGAAGCTCCAAATGGGGTATCACGCCTATGTGGCGAGCTCCTACACCAAATCTACATAGAATAGGACTAAATTCTAAAGCCCATGTATGCCCAATGAATAACATAATGGATAAATCAAACAACACTAGGGCAATTATGTCTATCTTCATCAATCCAATAAATCCTAATAATCATGTCATATGAACCTATATTCCTAGGTGTTCATGTCATCAACATTACAAATTTGTTAATATGTAATTTAAACTTATCAATTAACTAAATAAAGATCATAATTCTTTTTAATAATCAAACTAATACTTAATTATGACAACTTAATCTTAGATCTAGATGTTTAATCACAAGTCTAATTATCGAACATTAATTAACAACAAAAATTGACATGTACATATTTTTTATTAACTAATCAATTATTTTTCATAATTACAATGATGCACATGCTAATGATGATCAATCATATAAAATGAAATAGGAATAAATTTTTTATCCCTTATTCGGCGATTACGCAGTGACGAGGGCGATGGCCACAATTGCCAGTGCCGTGAGGAGGGAGATAGCTATTGTGGTTGCCGTCCCACGGGTGAGACTTGTAAGGGGGAGTGGCACGAGGTGGCCGTAGTTGTACTGGCCGGTGGTGATGGCCAGTTGCTGGCGGCAACAATGGGTTGTGGCCAGCTAAGGTGAGGGTGGCTCAAAGAGATGGTATCGGCTAGGGGAGATGGGAGAAGGGCTAAGGGTGGTTGAGGTCGGCTAGGGGGGCAAACGGTGTGGCTGATTGCAGTGCGCGACAGTCCGACAGAGGTGCTAGTCGTTGGCGACAATGCATGCAAGTGGTGGCCCTGTTTTTACCATAGGTCATCGTGCATGTCATCTCATAGGCTGGGGAAGTGTAGGGAAAGATGAGGGAAGTGCTAGGGTGGGTTGCTGGAGGTCGTTTCAGGCATTGGTGGCCGGCACATGCAGTACAGCGGTGGTGGCGACTGTGAGTGGAACTGGGAGAGAAAGGGGAGGAAGAGAAGGGGGAGAAGAACTAGGTGAGAGCGGCGACGGCGAGAGGAGGTCACCAGGGGTGGTGATGGTGATCGGCACGGCAAGGTGGTCTCCAAGGGAGCAAGGGAAGGAAAAAATGGCACAAGGTCGAGGTGTTTGGAGGAGGAGGTCGGGGAAGAAGAAGAATAGGGTCAGGTGCATTTTTGTAATTAAAACTTGACTTGCTTCCGACTCAAGTCAATAATAATAACTAATTCTAAAAAATATAAAATAAATATGTTAAGTTACTATAAAATTAAATATGCTCAATAAAATAAAATAACATGTTCTAAACCTACCAATCCACCCAAAATCATATCTAACACATCCTAATAGGATAAACGACTAAATTCTAATTTCTACAGTCTAATGCATGAAATAAAAAATTCTTGCATATTGTCATATATTTTGATAGCTCATTTTCATATTGTGTTACTGATGTTATCATAATACACTGAGGTATACTTCACCTGCATGGCTCATAATACATTGTCGACCTCAGCTCGGAGCATGAGTATGAAACTGACTAAACACAGACCGACGGCTAAACCGATCGGTTCACAAGTATAAAACCTTGACTCGAGTCAAAGGTTTTATAGATTGCCTCGTAGGAAAAGACGTTTAAAAAATGCAAGAAAGTTGCAAGAAAACTGTTGGAAAACCGTCGAAAAATCAAATTCGTCCAGCCACACCCAATCAAACTTATTGTGAGATCCCTCAACTTAGTCCCACATCTAATACCTACTAGGAGAAGATCTTGTTTATAAGTGGGAATGGACTATAGATCTTTAACCTCCGGGTACCCATTGTAAAGAAATGACTTAGCCCATTACGTTTGCACTTTGGGTTGGGTCATTACAAATGGCATCAGAGCCGACCTGGTTCCGTGTTAGATGGTGGGCTAGACTAGAAACGTTGGCTAGGCTGCCGGTCACGGGCCAGAAAGGTCGTGGGGTAGGGCTAGCAACGGGCCAAGTATAGGCATTTCAGGGACAAAATTTCCTAAGGTGGGTGGATTGTGAGATCCCTCAACTTAGTCCCACATCTAATACCTACTGGGAAAAGATCCTTTTTATAAGTGGGAATGGACTAGAGATCTTTAACTTTCGGGGTACCCATTTTAAAGAAATGACTTAGCCCAATACGTTACACTTTGGGCTGGGTCATTACAAATGGTATCAGAGCCGACCTGGTTCCGTGTTAGATGGTGGGATGGACTAGGGACGTCGACTAGGCTGCTGGTCACGGGCCAAAAAAGGTCATGGACTGGGGTTACCAACGGGCCAAGATTTGAAACGTTGGCTAGGCTGCCGGTCACGGGCTAGAAAGGTCGTGAGCTGGGGCTAGCAACGGGCCAAGAATAGGCATTTCGGGGACGAAATTTCCTAAGGTGGGTGGATTATGAGATCCCTCAACTTTGTCCCACATCTAATACCTACTTGGAGAAGATCCTGTTTATAAGTGGGAATGGACTAGAGATCTTTAACTTTCGGGGTACCCATTTTAAAGAAATGACTTGGCCCATTACGTTGCACTTTGGGCTGGGTAGTTACAAATGGTATCAGAGCCGACCTGATTCCGTGTTAGATGGTAGGCTGGATTAGAAACGTTGGCTAGGCTACCGGTCACGGGCTAGAAAGGTCGTGGGCTAAGGCTAGCAACAGGCCAAGAATAGGCATTTCGGGGACGAAATTCCCTAAGGTGGGTGGATTGTGAGATCCCTCAACTTAGTCCCACATCTAATACCTACTGGGAGAAGATCCTGTTTATAAGTGGGAATGGACTATAGATCTTTAACTTCCAGGGTACCCATTGTAAAGAAATGACTTAGCCCATTACGTTGTACTTTGGGCTGGGTCGTTAGAAATGGTATCAGAGCCGACCTGGTTCCGTGTTAGATGGTGGGCTGGACTAGAAACGTTGGCTAGGCTGCCGGTCACATGGGCCGAAAAGGTCGTGGGCTGGGGCTAGCAACGGGCCAAGTATAGGCATTTCAGGGACAAAATTTCCTAAGGTGGGTGGATTGTGAGATCCCTCAACTTAGTCCCACATCTAATACCTACTGGGAGAAGATCCTGTTTATAAGTGGGAATGGACTAGAGATCTTTGACTTTCGGGGTACCCATTTTAAAGAAATGACTTAGCCCATGACGTTACACTTTGGGCTGGGTCGTTACAAATGGTATCAGAGCCGACCTGGTTCCGTGTTAGATGGTGGGATGGACTAGGGATGTTGGCTAGGCTGCTGGTCACGAGCCAGAAAAAGGTCAGTGGGCTGGGGTTAGCAACGTGCCATGACTAGAAACGTTGGCTAGGCTGCCGGTCACGGGCCAAGAATAGGCATTTCGAGGACGAAATTTCATAAGGTGGGTGGATTGTGAGATCCCTCAACTTAGTCCCACATCTAATACCTACTGGGAGAAGATCCTGTTTATAAGTGGGAATGGACTAGAGATCTTTAACTTCCTTGGTACCCATTTTAAAGAAATAACTTGGCCCATTATGTTGCACTTTGGGCTGGGTCGTTACACTTTGGACGTTGTCAGGTGGCGAATTCGAGTCTCAAACCGTGGACAAACTCTAGTTATAACCAATTGCTGACTATGCGAAGTATAATTAACTCTGACCCTTTTAAGTTATAACCAATTTCTGACTACGCGAAGTATAATTAACTTTGACCCTATTACTTAAAAGTGATAATTATTAGCACAACATGCTAGGATTTGATTGACTGATATGATAAATATTTTTATTGTGAATATGATGAGTTGTGTGATTTGATTTGTATTAAAATAAATGCTAAGAAACTAATTCATGTATTGTTATTTAATTATAGTGTAGCATAGAAAATCTAATATGGATTGATGCGGGTGAATTGATATGTGAGTGATATAGGATGTGTGAATGCATCATAGTAGGTGTTAGTTTTTAGTTTTGTGTGTAAGTACAGAGTAAGAGCTTACTGTATAGGGGTGTGGACACGATTGAAGTTTCTACCAAGTCCGTTTAGGATTCAATCCTGGTTTAATTCCTTTAATCTATCTTGATTTATTTTAACAGGTAATAAGACATGTCGAGTGGTAGAATTATTATATCCCATTTCCACACGAGTTGCATGAATTTCCAGATTAATAACCCTCGATGATGAGATCACTTGAGTTTGTTTCTGAAAACATAGATCCATATCACGATACCTTGGGGCCTATTATATTACAATCCCTATTTAGGCCATGTAGTTTCTCAACTTTTCACTGAGATGTGAGATTGGGGACAACTGAAAACCGTATAATATGAGCGGGTGTGTTAGTCAAAGAGGGGCTCAGGATTGGTGAGCGGGTCATTCCATTCCCAAGGGATCTTGACAACTCCACCTTTGAGTTCCTCAAACCTAAGGGGTGTGGAGGTTTTTGCATACTGCAATGTAACGCATGCCTAGATTTGTGGTTTCAATGGATATTAAAGGGACATGCCTGAAAGTACTCGGCCTCTGTGCTTAAGGCCAAGAGTGATACGAAGGATGTAGACGGCTCAATGAATAGAAATTGATTTTCCTCTGCAAGGGATATTTTTAATGTTGCCAAAGAATGAGATGAGATAGAATGGAAAGCTATTGAGCCGAGGCAGATGGCTCCTAATTAGCGCCCTTATGAGATAATGTGAGGAAGTATAATAATGTTTCATTTAATAGGTGAGTCAATTCTCCTGTGCAAGTTTAATATTAGTTATTTCTAGATGAGTAACACTCATTACGAAAATTTTTCTATTATCTTTGTAGGTGAGAATTTAGAGGTTTGAGCACTGTTGGGACTGCGGAGGAGCTGCAATGCAATTACGCACACATGTACTTGCCGAATGAAATTCATGTGCTTGAATGTTGAATTGCTTTGAATCATGCAAAGTGAATATCATTTTTGTGAATTGATAAAATGTTTTGTATGGTATTAAAAATTGTAAATAGAACTAAATAAGTTGAGCAATGGAGTCTAGACTTGACTCAGTTTTTTCACTGTTTTGCACATGATTGCATATCGTAGCATTTATTTAGAATAACGTTAGAATCTAAACATATCATTCTTGCATTGTATGCTTGCATCGCCATCTTTTAGAGGCCGATGTTAGATCGGGATCGGCATAACCGAATCAAGTAGATTAGCGAACGGTTCAGTCGCTGATAGCATTTCCATTTTGGTTTACGGGTGAACCGAAACGGGGTACTACATACCATTTTTCTGACCGTCTACTTCGTTGATCAATGATAAACGGTTAATCATCTAATAAATTTTAAATTAAACTATAAAAATCTTTGGCAATAAAAAATCCTTACCAAAATTATAAATTTGGTGCTAGTTAGATAATATATTTATGTTAATATATATTTATAATATTACATTTTATTCATATTAATGAATATATATATATATATATATATTAATGGAATGGTAAATCGGTAAAATGATAGTGGTAAAGGCTTCCACCACTACCATTTAAAAAAAATAGTGCAGTTAGACTTACCTCTTTTACCATTTTTAAAATGGCCAAAAAATACTTTGCCCATTTTATTTCAATTTATATGGAAATGGTTGATAAAATGATAAACTGGTTGAGCACTTGCAACCCTACATGTTAACTGAGTCGACTTAACTTGGTTCTGCTTTTTGTGTATAAGATATTCAATTTAGTCCTATATATAATATCTATTTTGGTAAGATCTAGTTTACTAATAAGAATGAAATATAGATTTTCAATTTTCGTTAAATACTTTTGAAAAGATGATTTATGTCTATTAGTTTGCACTTTTTAGACAGTGTATTATAAATAGTATCAAAGCAACCTAATATTATGTTAGATGGTGGGTTGGTATGAGAATGTTACATAGGCTACTGGTCACATACTAAAGATGGGCGTGGGTTAGGGCTGGCGGCAAGTAAAGTTTTAGATTTTCGACAATCACAATTTACAAGGTGGGTAAATTAAAAATCCTTTTACTTAGTTGAACATATAATACTTAAATAGGGTATCTTCTTCTTTATTATTGAGAATAAGCTATAGATCTTTAATTTTGATTAATTATTTATAAATTAGGAATATTAATTTGTATTTTTTTGCTAGGTTGTTACATTTCGCCTCAAAAATTAAAGTTAGAATGAAATCAATAAAATCGATACAAATCTCAGCCAAGTTGGTTGGAGACAATCGATTTTTCCTGTTTGCATGATAAAAATTTTAGACTGACTCAAGAGTTTAGGTTCTTCGTTGGTTTCCAAAGCTACGGTTTGTCTTCGGACAATGGGAAATAGGGATGGCCAGATGGGTGAGGGCTAGATTTTTCTTGCATCAATGGGATACCCTCGGTTCTTCTCCATAAGCCGTTAGATGCTCTTCTCTGGCGACAACTAGCAAGCGGCGTTTGCTTTCCAGCCTTAAACAATCACAAATACTTCTACAGTTCTTTTTCTTTTTGTGAAGTTTAGCTGTTCTTTGTTCTTGTGCAAGTTAAGTTATCCAGTGAATAAGTGCATTTTTTAGTTTCTATCCTTCACTGAATATCCTGCACGCCCAAATTTTCTTATTTCTGTTTGTTTTTTCTTAATGTTTTATCTTGATGTTGGGTGATTAAGTTTCCAAGTGAACAATTACATATTCGTTTTGGTTCTATCCCTGCTAAAGATTATGTATTGATTGGATGCCTAAATTATTTTAATTTTATTTATTAGGTTGTAATCTTTTAGGTTGTCAGTAAAAAACTAAATTTCAATTTGTATCTTGTCTTATTAATTTTTGTTACATGTGTACAATTTATATCTCAAATTATTATTATTTTTGCATAAGTTTGTAAACTTTTAGTTATTATACTATTTATTTTCCAAATTTTTATATTTCTGTATATGAGTTTGTATATTTTTAAATTGTACTGATTAAATATTTGTTTTCAATTTGTCACTTGTTTATTAGATTTGTTTTTAGTTTCTATCATTCATTTGTAACCTGTGTATCAGATTTGTAACTTGATTATATGTCGAAATCCTATAACTTATTTTGATTTGAAGATAATTTTAGTATAATGTTTAATGTTTATATGGTTTATTAGTTTGTAGTTGATATTATTAATTAGTTTCACTAAGATAATTTTAATTTTATTATTTATGTTTATATTAATTATTTGTTTGAATTTGATTTCAATTTAATGACTTTAGATTTGAAGTTTCTTGGTCGTTAAATTATTTTACTAATTCGAATTTTGATAGATGTTATCTTTTTCTTAGGCCCTATATAATGGATCCATGCCGGGATTATGGTGTCCCACTTGACCAACTAAAGAAAAGAATTAAGTAAAAATATAGAGATAAAATGATCAAACAACCAAGCATATAATTCAAGTTTGAAGAATAACGAAGCAAATAATTCAAGTTTGAAGAATAAAATGATGTATTAAAGTGTGGAAGACTTTAACTACACTTCAATCAGGACTTTGATAACCGAAGACATGGGGCAGAGGCCAACGAAGAATGATGTTTGGTTGACCATCGGTAATTAGTTCGGTAAGAGGTCACCTCTTGCTATCATGTTGAACCCTAGTTTCTCTTTGAAGATTTGGGAAGCTTAAGCTTGTATTAGGATTAGTTTTACCGATTGGCTTGTATTCATATGCTTTGATTGCAACACCACAATTCGGCCCACTACCTGACCAAATCATGATATTAGACTTGGCTACTGATTTGTTAGACTAGTAAATTGGACAAACTATGTGGAAAAGAATCTTAACCTTTAAGGAGGCTCAAGACGGATAACCCTAAGGGAACTACTACATATGCATGTGTAAACATATTGTAGGAGGGCTGTAAGCTTAAAGTTTACTAATATGCCCACCCGAGTTACAAAAGAGGCGTACCCCAATTATAACTAATAGGTTGAACTTTAAAGTAATGTAGAGTTAGCTATGAATGCTGGAGTCATATGAATGAACAATTTCTTAGACTCAGTTCCATTCTTTTGGTTACATAACTTATTTTATAATGATGTTAGGCATACAAGTGTTAGGCGAGGGTAATAGTTACCTCTTCTATAAACCCTTAAATCAACACAATCAAAATACAAAAGATTCTTTAGGGATTCGGGCTTCATAACACCTGGCCTTCACGTGGACACTTCAAGTGCTGTGAACCATTAGCTCCTTCATTCCACATTGCTTCAATGACACAAACAACCGCATCCACAAGGTTTAGCATGTCTAGCAATGCTCCTCATGAGTTCCAGGACTTTGGGGCTTAATCACACCTTATACAAGGTTATTAGTAATGTGCTCCAATGTTCAACTCTTTGCTACGTGTTAGCGAAATAAGATACTAATATGAGATACATAAATAAACAAGGCATAGTCAACTTAAGGTACAATACATCAAACATAATCTGGATATAAGCCCACATATGGAGACATCATAAGACCAAGGGATTATCCCTAACGTACATAGCATATTACATAACATGACACTCAACATAACCCAGAACATAAACACAACACCACCCTGCCTCCATTAGCCACTCGATCCATCTGCCTACATCAGCCTGAGCTAAGAAAACATACCTATATGTATTATAGAAAAACATTGGTTGTAATCAAAAGATCAATGAATTTGTAGCTAACTACTAAAATAATAAAATTGATTAATGGGTATCTTAAATACCCATGGAAAAGCCATAAAAACTACTAAAAAACTCACATATCAAGGAGCAGGAGAGGCACGCCAAGTGTTAGTGCCTCCATTAGTATGCTATTCATCGTGTCATTCTTGGTAGGAGGATTACTGACACGATCTACGTATTTCCTCTTATTCACTTTGTACAAACATCAAAATTATATATATATATATATATATATATATATATATATATATATATAAAGACCTAGGTAAGGATCTCATATTATACATATATAAGGCCTTGAGGTATATTAAGCTTATGTAAAAGGCAGGCTAAATGGCCTGGTATTAGTGGTATACGATAATTCCTATTAGGTTGGTTGATGAATATTAAAGAGGCTTATGGGTGTTCATTTATGGTTAACCAAACTAAATCCTAATCAAACACGCTAATCAAGATAAGGCTTCTAATCATGTACATACACATGAGTGAGCTTCATACCATAATTGAGCTAATAAATAACCTATTAATTATTATTAAGTTGCTTAATGATAATTAAGGAAGCTTAGAGATTCATTTAGGATTTAATTAAATGAAACCCTAATCAACCCGTAATCTAGTTTTACTAGAGCTAGACGACATAGATGAATTTTCTAACATCTTAAACGGGCTGCAATTTGCCCAATATTTAATGGGTTTACCCCTAATGGGCCATGACATAACTTTAATTTTTATGGTGGATTGGACTGATGATCTTAATGGGTTTCTCAGCCCATCTATCTAATAGATAATTTCTGGTTTTACTAAGCCTAGGCTACACATTTAACTTAGCAGCCTTGATTCATGGGCTTCTACTGGGGCTACATTCTAGGCAAAATTCATAGGGGCTCCAACACTATGGGCCTAAAACACTAGATTTTCAAGACTGGGCCTACTTATGGTAGGAAGAAAATTATTAATAGGCCTTCTAGGTGTTTATTGGATTTGAAATTTTATATGGGCGTAGTGGGCTTCAAATAAAATGTTTGTACAAAATCTCAGAGAATTTTGCGCCCAATCACCCTATAAAGCAAATTTTGCATGTAGTGAAAAAGATTAGGTTTGACCGACTTCTTTGCACACTCCATAAAGAGGAATTTATTGACTACAAAAAGGAGCACAGATTAAGCTCATTTTTTGTAGGTTTCTGGTAGACACTTGGTAAGTATTATCTCATTTTTTCCAAGATTGTAAAAAATTTTTAGTAGTTGGTTTTACTCACCATACGTCGACCACCGACACACTCCTTCACATGACAATCTATGCAGTCCCTTTGTACACATGATGTTCATGTTGTTAATAATTTCATATTAGTGTACTAGTTTATGGGCATATAACTAATGTTTATATCTAAATAATCGTAGAAGGATTCTCACAAAAACTACCAACACAATGAGATTGTAACAACCCAGCCCAAAGTGCAACGTAATGGGCTAAGTCATTTCTTTAAAATGGGTACCCCGAAGTTAAAGATCTCTAGTCCATTCCCACTTATAAATAGGATCTTCTCCCAGTAGGTATTAGATATGGGACTAAGTTGAGGGATCTCACAATCCACCCACCTTAGGAAATTTCGTCCCCGAAATGCCTATTCTTGACACGTTGCTAGCCCCAACCCACGTCCTTTCGGCCCGTGACCGGCAGCCTAGCCAACGTTTCTAGTCTTGGCCCATTGCTAACCCCAACCCACGACCTTTTTGGCCTGTGACCGGCAGCCTAGCCAACGTCTCTAGTCCATCCCACCATCTAACACAGAACTAGGTCGGCAGCCCAAAGTGCAACGTAATGGGCTAAGTCATTTCTTTAAAATGGGTACCCCGAAAGTTAAAGATCTCTAGTCCATTCCCACTTATAAACATGATCTTCTCCCAATAGGTATTAGATATGGGACTAAGTTGAGGGATCTCACAGAGATAAAATTCATACATCTAATATAATAGATCAGGTACAGTTCCAAGATGATCTAGACATGATACAACATCAAGTCATATATAAAATGGACATGGATGTAAAACTATGTGAGTCAGGAGCAATATGCAACAAAGATCATATTTTTGACATCAAATGCTTGAGATATTATAAATCTAAAGATATGACGTTATGGATGATGCATAACATGAACATATTAGCTTCAAAAAGACATGGAGGCTAACCTAAGCACATCCAGCATGTAAACTTAGCATGCACATAAACTAGACTTCCTAAACTAACTCCTACAACTAACCATCAGGAAGCAAATAATTAACAATCACACCAAACTCACAAGAAAATAGAAGGAAGGAGGGGGAAAGACACACCAAGGATGGGGAAAAGAAAGATGGAAGAGAAGGAAGAGTTTCCAAGCCTTGGTAGCATTGGCAGCTTCTTTCTCGCAGCTGGAGGAGGGGGAAAGGTCTAAGAGAGGTGAAGGAGGGTTGGAAGGTGGATGAAAGGAGTGGGAGAAGTGGGGAGAAAGGGCTTTTAGAAATCCTGAAAATAGAGCCAGCGCAAGGGCGCTAGCATGGCGCAATGATATTGGCTAACATAGCCGCAACATTGGCCACTCAAAAATTTCCACCTCCCTATAACAAGGTGACAACTACAGGTGCAAGGGTGCCCACCAAGAGCAAAGGCACCTTTGAGGCACAAGGGCACAGGCCCAGTGCCCGACCCCGAAACCCTAACTCTTTGATCCAAAACGTGATTTCGCGCACCACACAAGCACCCAATGCACATGAGATGATTCTAGACTCATAAGGATATGGTCCTATAGTCCATCTATCACACAAAACATCTCAAAGAAAAAGGGAAAGGCTGGGAACTACACTCATTTGCCCAAATTTAACTAGCACTGGAACAACTCGAGCCTTCATGTGCATAACACATACCATAATACATAACATACAAACTGCTAATAAAACCTTACATAATGTATTTGGCTTGGCTCATCCACAAACTGTGACTAAAACTATCAAGCCAACGACCGGGGTTTTACATTGAATGTGCATCCAAGGAGAGACTCTTGTGTGAGTTTTCTTGCTCAACTATCTTTAAATTGATTCGTGAACTCTATAGTGTGGGGAGTGTGTGTGAGCACTTAGCCTAGATAATATGGGTGCCTGGATTGAAGACTCCCTTGGCTCAAAGTTGCTTGTGAAGGGTGCAGCTTCAAGTGGTGGTTGCTCCAAGGGTGTTTGGAGCTAGTTTTATGACTCCTTGGCACTTGGAAGGTGCTTAAGAAGGAAGGCTTGTAGCTTACAAGGTTCCTTGGCACTTGGTGCTTGTGGATGAAGGCTTGTTGGAGGCTCCTAGAGAATAGGAGTGAAAGTTTTCTTGGCACTTGGTGCTTGTGGATGAAGGCTTGTTAGAGGCTCCAAGAGATTATGAGTGCAAGCTTCCTTGGCACTTGAAGGTACTTAAGAAGGAGGGTTTGTAAGTACAATATTCCTTGGCACTTGGTACTTGTGAAGAAGGTTTTTATGTTGCTTGTAAGTTATATAAGTTGGTTGCCATAGTAAAGCTACGAAGACCTACTCACTAAAAGACTTGATTGGCTGAAAGAGAGGAGTACGAGTTCATAACTTCTTAAAAAACCCTTGCGTCTTCTCTATTCTCTTCTCTCTTTGTGTGCATTGTTTTAATTTGATTCATACTCTTGCACACTTCATTTGGTTCTCTTATGTTTGACTTGTTCACTTTAAATAACTAAGTGAATTAAGGTTAAGGTTAGTTAGCAACTTGCATGGTTTGATTATTTTTCCAAAGATAAATGGCTTTCTGAGTTTGAACTTGTGTTGCCTCACACACCACTTAATTGGGTTTGTTATATTGCCTTGCTTATCATTTTCTTGTGCTTATTTTTATTTTCTATTTGTGATTGTCTTTTTGTTGTGCTTAAATCATTTCTTCTTTAGTAGTCCACTTGCGGTCCTTATAAAATTGCAAAACCCCAACCAATATAAAGGGAGTGAGAAGCTTCTAGGTCATGCTGGATTTTATAAGAGGTTTATAAAAGACCTTTCAAAAATTTCCAATACCACTTTGTAATTTATTAGAAAAATATGCAACTTTCAAATTTGACAAAACTTTTCTAGAATCATTAAGCAGGTTGAAGGATAAACTCATTTTTAGTCCCATCATTGCTTCATCAAACCGGTCACAACCATTTGAGTTAATGTTGGATGCAAGTGACTATGCATTTGGTGCAATTTTAGGCCAGCGCATCAACAAGGTCGTCCATACCATCTACTAAGCAAGCTAAACATTGAATGATAGTTAAGTAAATTACACTATGATAGAGAAGGAATTGTTTGTTGTAGTATATGATGTGAATAAATTCAAGTCATAGTTGATGGGTATCTTAGTGATAGTTCACATTGATCGCTTAGCTTTGACGTGTTTATTGTATAAGAAAGAGACAAAGCCAAATCTTATCTTATGCTTGCTGCCACTACAAGAATTTGATTGGAAATAAGGGACAAAAGGTTCTGAGAATGTGGTACTTGACCACTTGTTTAGACTAGTAAGTCGGGAGAATGAAGCGAATGCCTTGCCAAGTTAAGAGAACTTTCATAATGAGAAGCTTGACATCTACTTACCATGATTTGCAGATTATGTAATTTTTCTTGTTAGTTAAGTTCTTCCCTTAAATACTTCACCACAATAGAAAAGAAAACTTTTGAGTGACATCAAACATTATTTTAAGGATGGGCCAAATGATTAGAAAATGTGTCATAGAAGAAGAGATGCAGACATTTTATGCCATTGCCATTCATCAGAATATGTATGTCATTTCAAAAGCCAAAGGGCATGAGTTTTTTGCAATCAAGTTTCTATTGGCCAATCCTTTTTAAAGTTGCCAACTCTTTTGTGAAGCAATGTGACAGATGTCAAATAAGCCAAAGCATCTCAATGAAGCAAAAAATACCCTTCCATAGAATCCTTGAAGCTGAACTTTTTGACATGTGGGGAATAGACTTCATGAGCAACAACAACCTATACATATTGGTATCAGTTAACTATCCTTCAAAATGGGTGGAGGCACAAGCACGCTCAATCAATGATGCCAAGGTAGTTATAAGGTTTTTGAAGAAAAACATATTTACTAGATTTAGCACCCCAAGAGCCATCATCAGTGACGAAAGATCACATTTCTGCAACAAGGCCTTTGAAACTCTATTGGCTACAGTATAGAGAGTCAAATATAAATTTGCAACTGCTTATCATCCACAAACAAGCGGACAAGCCAAAATCTCCAACCGATAAATCAATAAAATCTGGGAAAACGTTGTAAGTTCATCAAGAAAATATCAATCACTCAAGTTACATTATGGGCTTATCGGACAACCTTCAAGACACCAATTGGAATGTCCCCTTATATAATAGTATTTGGAAAAGTATGTTACTTACCTTTTGAGCTATAACGCAAGACATATTAGGTAATTCAAAAGTTGAACTTCGATGCCAAAGCATGTGGGGAGAAAAAGTTATTATAGTTGAATGAAATGGATGAACTAAGGTTCAATGCATATGAGAATGCCAAACTGTATAAAGAGAAGATCAAGCTATGACATGATAGACACATTCTGGTCAAGCACTTCTAGCCTAAACATCAGGTGTTGTTGTACAATTCTAGGCTAAAGCTTTTTCCATGTAAGCTTAAGTCTAGGTGGTCTAGACCCTATTATATGGTACATGCATTCCCACTTGGTGCTACAGAAATAAAGAATGACAAAAAAGGGAACCAATTCAAGGTCAAAGGACCTAGGCTAATACATTACAATGGAGGAGAAGAGACCCAATTCACTCCATCCATCATGCCAATCTCAAAATGGCCAAAGCTTAGTAAGGCTAAGGACTGAAAGTGAGTGCTTACTTGGAGGCAACCCAGAATGTGTTTACATCATGTTCTTGCTTTTCTTTTAAAAAAATTACGTTTTGGTAACCAGATGCAAGCATGGTGACGCAGCCCAAGCTGAACCAAACTGAGGAACAAAAGGAAATAAAAAGCGAAAGGTAGGGCAAAAGGTAAAGTTCTTTCTTCGCTGCCACTGCTCATGCACTTTCCTTCAATCTTGAGTAAATCAATGTTCAATGACAAGGTATGAGCTTCAAATCACAACGCATTCTTTCAATCTCTTATTTTCATGCTCAATCATAGTTGTTTCATATTTGATTGTTCTACATGATGATACAAATCTTGGATTTAGAGTTACTTAATGATTATGTAGATGATTAGACAATATCATGTTTCATCTATGTAGAAAGAAGAATCGATGAATGAGATGTGTTATACTTTTGTAAATATAGTTGCATGCTTGTCTGATCCGTTTTAACCTATTTGTGTTGAGTTGTGCTGATAATCTTCCAATCACCACAAATAAAAGTGCATAAAGGTCCATTTTTTTATTATTTTGTGGCTGAAAATTTGATTAGACGCAAGATGGTTCTAAAGAAGCAACAGGCCGCGGATAAAATAATTTAAGTGAGACTTGACCACCAGGTCCAAACTCATTAAAAGCACAATTTGGCCAAATTCTGCTGTACATTGACCTCCCGTTTGTGTATGTAACAAATTATAGCCCTAGCCTGTTTATGAGAAATCTATTGCTTTCACCTTGACCTAACATGACTAATTGAAAATTTTCTTCATGGATCAAAGTGCTCATTAGATTGGGAAGACTGTGCAACCACTTGAAAAGAAGAAAGAAAAAAGTTGTGAGGTGAGAAAAAAAGAAAGAAGGGAAGCAAGTTTTTGAATAGTTGAGAGAATTGTCTGATTGTGAATATTTTTATATTAAGGCCATGAGGTGGTATTCTATGTACATATACATAGATAAAAAAATGTTTAGAAAGGAGAGATAAGGAAGAACAAAGGAAATGCATTTAAGGAAAAGAAAATCATAGTCACTACTCTTATTGAGCACAATGATTAATTGAAGAAATTTTGGAAGTTAGTGATGTCCTTGCTGATTTCTTGTTATCCCATTTTGAGTACAATGCATTTCTTGTTAGACCCACAAGGTTCCCACTTGATGTGAACATGGTTACATATTTAGAAAGGATGATAAGTTGTATAAAAATTGCTCTTAGCTTTTTCCTTATGTGTGGAAAAGTATTCATCATTTGATCATTGCTATCAAGAATTGGAAGGCCACAAATATTTTATATTGCTAGGGACTAGCAAAGTTTAAGTTTGGAGGCTTGATACTTCGTAGATTATGATAATATTTTCATATATGTATATCATTTTCATGCCCTAGCATTTTTATCCCTTGTATTTTTGGCTTAAATTTAAAAAATTTCAAATATCATATGTTATAGCAAGTATGCGTAAATTTGCAACCAATTTTAAATAAAGAATGATATTTTGAAGGACATTGAACAAGGCTCATGCACACTTACAAGTAAGATCAAACTACTCCACCAATCTAGGACGGACCACTTCGAGCCTGCAAAATTCTACACACAATTAGACTTGTAATTCCTTACACAAGGTTTTGACTAGAAAAAATTCTGCACACCTGCACTTGCTTCCCACCTTTTTGATAGATCTACATAACCAACCCAAACCGCTCTTTTCAAACCGTTTGATGGACACCTTGAGGAGTAGAATAAAACACATCCACCTACTACCAATGATTAAAGGAAACACTCATGTGCATTAATTGGGATAGAAGCGGCAAGGAATCTTCCTCCACCATGTTGACATGTCCTTCCAATTTGATTGCTTGAATCACATGGGACAACTCTACCAATTGTTTAGAGATAATAATGGGACAAGGAGACAAGGCAGCAAGCATAATCAGAAGTGTGAATGATGGATTCAACACCTACCCTGCTTTGAAAGAAGGAGGCTATCGAGAACCTATCACATTATCAAGAGGAGACTTTCATTGGATATAAGTACCCTTATTTGCACTAAGCAAAGAGAAGATAGATTCTCTCTTCCCATTCTTAGAAAGGCTTTTGATGAAGAGAACTCTCTTTTCATCTCTTCACCTTTTTATCCTCCCAAGCTCCACATACCAATCTAAAGGAGGAGTTGAAGGTTGCCGAGAAGTTGTCGACACTTAGTTAAAAGTAGCACCATTAAAGAGAAGTTCACGCCAGGGCCTCACCGTCTTGCAAACTTGTCTATCCTTTTGAAATTTGTGCCTTGGCCCCAAGGTTTAAAGTTTAGATTGGCTCACAAATTAAATAACATATGGACCAGTCCCTTTCATGGACCAATATGTGATACAATATTAGTTGTGATTTGTGTGTTGCCAAGGTTGTGACGGTGGCCCAAACCACTTGTGCTATGTTTGTGCATTCATTTGGCGAATGCGGTGGAGTTTAGCTGAGTGGGTATCCATAACTATGGCAAATCTTGTGTTTGTTTTAGGTTTCTCTTCTTTGGTCTGGTTGAGTTTAGTTGTTTTTACTTACTGGTTTTTGTCGTAGAGGTGCTCTTAAAAAGCCATTTCTTGCATGTTCTACCTTAGCTCAGAGTTTTGATTTTTATGCATGAATTGGGGTGATTCTTTCTAAATTGCCACTTTTGTGGTGTAATTGTGTTGATTAATCTCCCTAATGATATCATATGGTATGAGTTAAAAGGATTTGAAGTGTAGAGATGTGAAAGAGACAAAATCGCCTCTTTTTTATTTATTTCTTATTTAAATTCGAATTTCGCCTAATTAATTAGGGTATTTAGAAACTTTATGTAAGTGTTTAAAACATGTTTCTAAGTTGGATTACTAGTTGTTTAAGGGATTTTGGGACAACTTCACTTTGTCAATAAGTAGCATATATTGTCAAGTTAATCAAGTTACACATACACTTGCAGTTGATATCCAAGGAACTGAATGTAATTGTAACGAGCTTCCGCATCTTATCACAACTTACCGCCCTAGCATTATTTCATAATCCTGTGCAAATAAAGACTAAGTTGGTGCATTAAGATCAACTCCCTTATGATATCTATGATTCTAGTACATTCCTCCAGTTAAACTCGTGAACTATTTCATCTATAGATATCATCAGCCTACCTATTACTAGATCTCGACCGAATCTCTAAAATTATGCAAAAGTTAGCTACTCTTTTAAAGCAATAAGCATGGGCATGCTGTAATCAACTAACAAGCAATGCAACAAGATAACTCAAAGAAGATATATTATATATCAACCAAGATCAATCACACAAACCAGATAGCTAAGCGTTTACCCCATAGGGGAGTAGTGATACTTCATGAAGCTAATTAAGGAAAACAACATTTCAAGAAGAGAATGGAAAAGTAATGCAAATCTATGGAGATGAGGTCACATCTCTATACATACAACTATAGAGATGTGAAAGAGATAAAATCACCTCTTTTTTATTTATTTCTTATTTAAATTCGAATTTCACCTAATTAATTAGGGTATTTAGAAACTTTATATAAGTGTTTAGGACATGTTTCTAAGTTGGATTAGTAGTTGTTTAAGGGATTTTGGGACAACTTCACTTTGTCAATAAGTAGCATATATTGTCGTGTTAATCAAGTTACACGTACACTTACAGTTGATTGAAGAACTGAATGTAATTGTAACGAGCTTCTGCATCTTGTCACAACTTACTGCCCTAGCATTATTTCATATTCCTGAGCAAATAAAGACTAAGTTGGTGCATTAAGATTAACTCCCTTATATGATATCTATGATTCTAGTACATTCCTATAGTTAAACTCGTGAACTATTTCATCCATAGATATCATCGGCCTAGCCTATTACTAGATCTCGATCAAATCTCTAAAATTATGTAAAAGTTAGCTACTCTTTTAAAGTAATAAGAATGGGCATGATGTAATTAACTAACAAGCAATGCAACAAGATAACAAGGTATATTATATATCAACCAAGATCAATCACACAAACTAGACAGCTAAGCGTTTACCCCATAGGGGAGTAGTGATACATCATGAAGCTAATTAACGAAAACAACATTTTAAGAAGAGAATGGAAAAGTAATGCAAATCTATGGAGATGAGGTCATGGCGTGGACTTCTCTTTTGCAGTGCTTCCTTCTTATAACTTGGCTTCCATGACTTCGTCTCAACAATGTTCACTCCTTCTTTTTCAAAAACCTTGCTAAGAAGAAGAAGGACGGAATCATTCTATCTGTCTATGATGTCTCTTGTCTTTCTCCAATATAGGGGTATTTATAGCCGAATGGGTAAGATCTTCTCTTGACGATGAGGCAACTTCTTGGTAGTGTTCATCCTCCAAAACAGGGCATATGTTGACTTCTTCATTGTGCTTTCAGCTTGTTTTGTTATCCCCTTGTTGTCTAGTGGAGTAGGTAGATTTGTCCCAAGTAATTCAAATTATTCAAGGTAAAGACCAAATCAAACCAGTTTGGAAGAAGCTTCTATGCAACTTCAGTTATATCAACTATGCATGAGTGGCTCTAATCATTGGAAGTTGGTGATTGTGTTCTTTACTTGTTCCTCAAGAGACGGTTATCTAATGACTTGGAGATGACAAATTGGTAGAGTTGTCTAAAAATGGGGAGCAAGAGAAGTTTTGCATGTGCCCTTTTGTTGGTCGAAAACAAGTTGCAGCTCTGATCTTGCAAGTGTATAGGAGTTATAGATCTGACCATACTAGGAAGCATCCCATGTGGTCTATTCACGGTTGGTGAAAGGGTAGTTGGTCCTTTTGCACATGTGCACGAGCATTGTCTAGATCCTTCAAAATATCATTCTTTATTCAAATTTGGTTATCGATTCACCAATATGTATATGAACTTGTGACAATCTGAAATTTTTAAATTTTTGCCAAAAATTGTGTAAAAAACAACGTTGGGGTATAAAGATGATATTCAAAAGCTATCAAAATGTTATACTAATCTATGACATCAACACCCAAAATTGAACTTAGCTCCAAATTATTGATATAGCAATCAAATGATGAAGGAAAAGTTTTTACATGAACAAAATTCTATGATTAATTTTCCCACAACCAATTATTTTTTCCGTGTTATTAAACTAAGTCATTTGATTGTAAATCTTGCGGGTCAGTTCATTATATATCTCAAACTGAGGGGATCTCTCCACAAAATAGAATCCTTATGAATGGGAAGGATTAAAAAGATTCTTTAGGTTGTAATAGGGTTATGACTAAGGCTTCAAAAATGGATAGAAGGACACAAAGCAGGGGCATCACTAACTCTAAATTTTTCTTAACTGATCATTGTGCTCAAATAAAAGTAGCAACTTAATATTCTCTCCTTGTTGTTCCTTATCATTCCTTTTCAAATTGTTTTTTTAAACACAAACAAGATATATTATAACTACACTACCACACCTAGCTAATTCAACTTCAACACCTTTCCTCCCTCCTTTTCTTCTTTTCACTTTGCAACTTCTTACCGTCATTTGGTTTCCACATAATTCTCTCCTCTTACTAGCATTTTGACCCATTAAAGAAAAATTTCTGGTTAGTCGTGCTAGGTTAAGGTAAAGACAAGGATTTCTCATAATCAAGCTATGGGTTTAAAATGATTGGGATACAAGCAGGAGGTTAATGTAGGCAAAATATGTTTTAGCCGTGGTTGTAATAAGGATGGCTTATGTAGGCCCTGATGATCAAGTCTCACATAAATCATTTCCTAACTAGTCAAAAACGTTCCCTTCGCCTCAAGAATCCAAGCATGAGATTTTAATTCCCCTTTCTCCTAAAACTACATGAATTCCAACTTTTAGTAGTAACAAAAATAGGTACTATGTTGGACAATAATATGATTGCTTTGAAAATATTGATCACAGAATTTGCTTATGCAAGAATTATTCTAATCAAATCATGCTATGATCGAAAAATGTGAGTGCCTTATTTCCTAACATACTAAAATATCCTATTTATTAGCAAGCATAATCGTTACTAGTCATACAAACCATAAATATAAGTTGTTTGCCCCCAAAGTTATGTTTAACTAGTAAGCCTTCATAGTTAATAAACAGAAGGTTTTTCGAAATCAATGTTTCAACAAGATGCAAGCAAGAAATAGTAGCATATTGGCAGCAAGAAATAGAAAAAGAAATGAAGAGGAAGGGATATAGAAGTGCTCATTAGATATTTCAATATTCTTCCTCCGAGATGAGGTTCTCCTTGGTGAAGTGACTTGTCAATGGTTCTCGTCCTACCAGATCCGTGGTGACTTTTGCTGTAAAATCGGTGATCCAAGTCAGGGTTTTATAGTTATGAACCGATCGATTTTGCTGTCGGTTCGAGTCGAGTTAGTTTCAAAACACACGTATTGAGCCTAGGCTGGTCGTGTGTTATGAACCACGATGGTCATGTGTACTATTAGGTGTTTAAAGTATACAATATTTACCCATGTTTTTAATGTGATTTTGTACTTCCCGGGTATAAACATTATTCATTAGGTGATATTTCTCGTTATATTATAGTTAATTAATATTTTATGAGATATGCATAATTTTGGAGTTTTAATGTAGAAAAAGATGAAACAGATTAAGCTTATGATTTGTTGGTCAGAGCATTGGACCCCATCCATTGAAGAGTACAATTTATGGTGTTGACAAAGATCGATGAGGATGGCTATACATAGCTTTGGCACTATTGTCAGGGAGTTGGAAACTTCAACTAACATCATAATCAATTGGGCTACATCGAGTTGTGGAATCCTTCCTCTAATTCTTGTCTCTTCTAGATATCTCATATTCTATATAAAGAGGTGATCATTTGTTGTTTGAAATATCTCAACTCTTAACTTAGGAGTTTAGTGAAAGAAATATTTCTAGTTTTTGTAATTATTTTCCTTTCATATTGAAAATTAGTTTCTTCTTTATATTGTTTTCTATTTTTATTGTGGAGTAGTCTTTTATTTCATTTTAGAGAAAAATGGAACTTAACATGGTTTAATTGAATTCATTTCAACCTCTTACTCTTTTATTCAATTAGATTGTTTAAATTATCATGTTCTTAATGCTAAGAGTAGATTGAGTCGCCTGGATCATGAAGTTTAATTAGATTTTAGGAGAAATTAATTAGATTAGTCATTGATAATTCATCATACGACGAGTCTTTTGACTTGTTTGTCGTTGTAGTCGGGAGATACATAACACTGTATGCGATTATAAGGCAAATCTTAATGCGTTATTTTGTTGATTAATCAATTATCACCGGGAGGTAGTAAGTGAGGCAAAATAATAGAACCATAAAGAAGCGGGAGCCACCATGTCATATAATTATCCTTAATTGACAATCTAAGGGAATAGAAGATAAGAGTAAAATGTGATGAAGATTAAATTCATGTTAAGGAAAATTTGACTCTAAAATGAGTTTTATCATTTTAACTTCTCCTTTAATTTAAAGTTATTATTTAAATTCAGTTAAGTCGACTATTTTTGTTTTGCTCTTAGCCAGCAGCCGCGGTAAGACAGAGGATGCAAGCGTTATTTTATTTTCTTTAATTAATTTAAGAAAATTCATCTCTCTATGGGAACGATACTCAAATTCATCATTATATTACTTGTTTCAACCGTGTATACTTGCATGTTATTGAAATTATTCGAACAAGTTTTTGGCACTGTTGCCGTTAGTGCTGCCCTCACACTTGACCCCTTATCACTTACATGACCACCCCTAGCCCCCTTACTGACCAGACCCCCACTTCCCTCACACAGCCCTCGCCTGCTCGAGACGGGACTCTTGTGAGCCATAGTCACTGCCGCCGCCATAAGGATCGCTGCCAGCCAGGCCTTCCAGTGACTGGCCGTTGGCCGGTCGCAGCCCTGACAAGACCCCCTCCTCCTCCTTCCTCCTTCTGCCCAGCTGATCTCCCTGGTGTTCCCTAGCCGAGTTTCTAGTGCATTCGCCGGCAACCAGTCATAAGCCGGCCAGAACAGTTATGGTCAGTCCCCTTCGTGTCAAGTTGCATGCCCTACCTCTAGTCCTAGCCCAGCCGAGTCACTCCCTCGGCTGAACCATAGCCATGCCGACAGCAGCAGCAACCGTTGCTGCCGTCACCATCGTCGCTGCTTTCTGTGCCGACATTAGGTATATGTTATTGCAGATTGACTTGATTTTAGTCTATGATTGTGGATAGCATATCATGATTAAATTATGATAATTGATTGATGAAAATTTTGTGTTATAGAGAATTTAGGTGAAAATGTGATTAAATATTAATTTTATAAACCATGTGACTTGATTATTAATTAAATGTCATGATTAGATGTGAGTTATTTTGAATAGGGATGTTTTCATGAATAGTATTGATAAAGTTATACATGAAATTTGTAAGTGAATTATATTAATATTATAGTTAACTAAGAATGCAATGACTCAGTGTAATTAGAAACACTAGATTTGAAATTAGATGTTAATGGAGTCAAATTGATAAGTATTGAAAATGGTGTATAATGTAGTAACAACTAAATTGTAATTAGGGTGGATATGGAGCTAGTTATTATAGTATTTTTGAATTGTTTGTAATTGTGTGAATTAGATGCCCTAGGTTGAGACTTTGATGTAATTAATGTTGCATGTTTCATATGAAGTGAGGATGAGTAGATGCTCTTGGATTTAGTATACATGCATCAGTTACCAGGTTGGTGAGAAAGAGGTAATAAGGACTAAGTTATTATGAGTACTAAAGTAATGTTAGGAACCAAGTGTATTATCTGATTGCATATGTCTTGTTGTGTACTTTGTTTAACTGACTGTGATTTTATATTGTTCTTCATTGCATTCATGCATCACATGATTAGAATGGGCATTAGTATTTAGTTTTGATGTGTACGTACGAAATAAAAGATTCCCGCCTAGGAGCGAGAACACGCTCGGACCTTCCGCCAGGTCCGTTTAGGATTTGGCCCAGATTTATTATTCTATTCTCTCGTGATTTATTTTTACTATTTGTAGGATGGGTTAAGTGGTGTTTTATCAAATCCCACTTAACTTAGGTCATTTAGTCAAATATTTTTTAGATTAATACCCCTCGAGGATGAGATCCTTCGAGTATGATTACAAAAACAAGATCCACTATACGTTGCTTTTGGGCCTATTATATAAATCCCTACCCAGGTATATATAAATATATATATATATATATATATATATAATTTTATTGAGTTTTCAGTTAATGAGACGAGAGATGGAAAAAACCAACTTGTACATACCATGAGCAAGTGCACGTGCCAATCAAAGTGAGCTTCGGATTAGTGAGAGGGTTGTTCCATTGCTGAGGGATCCTGACAACTCCCCGTTTGAGATCCACACACCAGAGAACGTGGAGGTTTATGGGTACTCTTAAGTACAGCGCACGTCTAGACTTATGGTTCAAAGGGTACTTAAGGCAACTGCCTGAGAGTACTCAGCCTTCGTGCTCAATGCCAAAAGAATTATGGAGGAAAGGAGAGGGCTTAAGATATACTTGTAGTCTCAAGGGAGCAGCAAATAAAATGAGAAAATGCCGAAAGAGGTATAAGCAGAGCAGTCAATTCGGGATGGTACCGGGTCTATAGCCTAGTGGCTCCTCAATAGGTGCCCTTCAAAGAGTTCTGGTCAAGTATATTAATATTTTTTTTCATATGAGAGTTAGCTCTCATAGCCAGTTTGATATAGATATATTTTAGACTAGTAACGCTTGTTACTAACGTGTTTTTATAATATATATAGGTGACAATCATGAATATGATTTGTGAGCATAGACGAAGGAGCAGTGGTGTCTCTTACACACACATGTCAAATGATAGAATGTTAATATTTTTTTTATGTTGTCATTATATTGAGAATGATGTGAATAAATGCAAGGTTTGATAATATGATGTGATAAGATATTTACTTCAATAGAAAATTTTCTAATGATGAGTTGTGAATATATATATTTTAGTAAATATGTTTAAACATTGAATATGTACACCAAGTGGGTCAAGACCCAAAATTTGATATGAAATGCGAATAGAATGCATAAGCAAGTTGAGACCCAAGTTTCAGAATGATTATACAGTAAATTAGAATGTTGAGTGAATGAAAATGTTTGATATATATATATATATATATATATATATATATATATATGTGTCGTTTTGACAGAGTGGCCCGTACTTACACTTTTAGGGGAGACTTTATCCTATTTGATTCAAGATTTTTTATTGATTTTCATCGAAATTATTTTGGTATGTGAATTGATTGACATGTTATCCATCTAATAACATGTTAGGGTTCTGTACATTCATCTATGCATAGCGATTAGTATTTTCATCATAAGACTCCAAGAGTAAATCCTCATGAGTTGGGTTCAGGTTAGCCGACCTAAACCCTAAGAGTAAACCCGTGACATTCTAGTTTGGTTCACTAGTGTGACCCGGATTTGGGGTCTTACATCCTCCTCCTCTCCCTCAGTTTCTTCTTCCGGTGGTTGGATTGGGAATCCTCGAATGGATGCCTTGGTAGTTTTTGATTTGATCTTCTGTTGGCTGGATGTGCCTTGACATCCATCTCCTTTCTTTGTTGTTTGACCCCTGAAGTTCCTACAAACATGGAGTCAAGACAGTGGATATATTGGTTAGATGAATGATTGTTGTGGCCCATTTATTCTACATGAACAAATTCAGGCTGAAAATACATGGTCATACAAATATGATAGAGTCCGAAATATATATTCATCAATTACTCATTCTAACATAAGGACATTCTTGGATTGCCCTTCTATACAATCTCTTCCAAGACACAATAAGGAAGGGAAAAGAGAAGAAAAGGGTTATACAAAAGAAGTGAGTTTTGACGTTTTCTCTCTATCATACTTTGTATCGTTTGTTCAATACTTATTTCATTCTATTATCTCCTGGTATGTCCATAGCACAACTTTATGTGTACTTAAACCTTTAAATTATAAGAATTTTAGTTAAAATATTCACATACTTGGCACGACTTTCACCGAATTTAGTTGGTGTTAAATATAAAGGTTAATCTCCATCTACTCCATGCATATGCATGCACGTAAAACTCGTAATTGAAACAGATAGAAGCTAAATACACAAGAAGCCGAAACATACTTGCTAGTGAGGCTATAGATTCGGTTTATGGGGTACCCATATGTAACACAACCATAACATAAACACACACAACAATATAATAATCATACAATACCATAAAACATGTGTAACATACACCTCGGATTCTGAAGGTCAGTCATCTTAATAGTCTAATAAGTAGACTCTAATACCAAGTTGTAACACTCAAATTCGGCTTGAAGAACGGACCAAATCTTCAAGTTATAGTTTCGAAAACTATTCGTTGGACTACCAACAAATAAACATTATGGAAGTGGATCTCAACCTTCAAGGAAACTTAAGATGGTAGCAACCTTACTAGGTTTTATATAATGCATGTTAATCATAGTACCGTAGGAAAGCTATTACACTTAAGGCTCTAAATATGAGCATTCTCGAGTCACATGAGAGGCATCACCTCCATGACAATTAAGAGGGTGAATTTTCCGATGCAATGATTACTTCGTGCTACACGCAGGCAACACAACTAATGCAACTAAGAAGTTGAGTTTTTTATAATACGGATACATGATCAGGTTCTTATACTTTATTTCAACCTTTGAGTTCAGTAATTTATTTTTTAGATGATGCTGATCTTGCATTGAGACTAAACACTAGGCTTCGTGGTTACATGTTGCTACATACCCACAAGCGGTAGTTAAATATATACTGAGGCATCATCGCGTGCCAAGGCATTATACCTAAGCGCTCAGTCTTCACGTGGAGCCTTCAAGCATATGAAATGTGAGCTCCTCTTGTCCACGTTCCTCTATCACAAATAGTCACAGCTGCATACAAGTATGTTTTGCTTACATTGCTCCTTGTCATTTTCCAGGATATTGAAGCTTACACCCGACAGACGATGCGTTAGAATGCCCCAAAGTTAAAGCCTTGCTAATAATAATAATAATAAGGTAATAAATCATAGATCACACATAACATATCAAGTACACCAACATAGGCTTTATGGCACCCGCCCATGGTACATACATCACGTAACCTGTAGTTCCTAAAATGCACAAGTCCCAAAATCATGATATACATGAATCATGCAATCATTACAATACATAAATCTCATACAATACTCAGCATAGTACATATACATGGTACCATCCCTGCCATGTGCTTCTCAATCAGTACACCTTGGCCGGTCACAAACATGAATATGCGCCTACATACATATAAGGAAAACCGCTAAGTAATCAAAGAAGTTTGACTATGAGTCCGAAAATAACCACTGAAAAACAATTCTAGAAGATGAGTATCATTAATATTGATGAGAATTCGTAAAACTTCCAAAATACCTTACAACTCAGTAAGCGTAGTCGATGGCTAAATATCATAGAAATGTCAAACCAAGTCAATGACTCCATACTTGCATTTATATCCTCACATCCTTTATATATCACCACCACATTACTCAGGGCTAGGAACATTGATAGTGCCACAGATTTTTAAAACACAGTACATTTATACTACTACAATTATACTACTACAAAGTATAAAGGAGTTCTAATTCAATTCATACATATATGTACCACCCACTCTCAAATTCCTGAAAACCATAAAACTCATAAACTTATATAATAGGCTTCGGTAGGAGCTATATAATGAGCTTTCTAGATCTTCCAGTTCAAAATCTATCGAGGATTTCATCCTTGAAGTTTAATTAAAATGCTATAAAACTCACTAAATAGCCTCACATTGAAGGGATCCAACAAAATGCTACTGACACCATCCTACGTCTAAAACTTCGTAAAACCTCACTCATGGAGCCAAACAAAGATGAAGTAGGGGACTCCTACGGACCTAGGTGAGTCGAGCTCCTCATCCCAACTTGACAAGCTCACTCGATGTATCCTAATAAGGAGACGAAATCAAAATCACAATCGGATAACATGGACATAAAAAACGAGGCAAATGCCTGCACACATGCATGACTCATAAAATTTACTTAACCTAATTATCTTACTTAGTAGAAAGTAAAACTTGTTAGAGTAACTTAATTAGGGTTTGGTGTTGTAAGTCCACCTAGTGAAAAGTGTCATACTTAGGGTTTTGTCGAATGGACTTAACTGGATGATCTTTCACACAGGCCAAACGGTTTCTAAATGAGTTGAAATTTGGACCAATCGGTCTTGACACTCTAAGTGGTTGGTATAAAAATTATCAAATATTGGCCTATCGGCCAACATGGTAAACAAGGCCCACTAATGATTGGGCTACAGGTGCTGGGAACAGTGTTCTCGGCCATACATCAATTTTCCTAAGTCTTGTTCATGGGTTTGAAAAATCTAAATGAGCCTGAGTAAAAGGGGGAGCGTTAGCCAACTCGTAGGCCTGTAGAACAATATAAAATCTGGTCTAAAGCCCATGTAGTTGCGCCTGAGTTAGCTTAGGGAGTGTAGGGATTGGCCAAGGGATTTCTAGAGCTAGCTGGACCTACTTGACTTAGATAGTTCCTATGAAATTATTTACCTAAGTAAAGGCCATAAAATTTTTCACAGATTCTAAGGATGTGACCTAAGGGATGGTTGAAATTTTATAAAATTCTTACCACGCTCAACAAATTTTGAAACCAGAGCTAGGCAGCAAATTTCATGTGCACTACCAAAGTTTGAACTATCTACTCACCTAAATGAATTTTACTTAACCCAAATTTTACTTGTTGACAATAGACAATTAGTAAGTCATCATAAAATGTTAACAGATTTTATAAAAATCTTTTAGGGGCTCAACTAGGAGCGCAAACTTAGAACATTACCAAGCATACCTGAAACTCAACATACACATACAACGGTTAGAGGTTTTATTTAGACCTTACTGAGGTCGTTTTAATTTGATATTTTAGTGAGACACAGCCAACGCCTAGCACAATAGGATACCTAAACATGGGGACAAAATTAGTGAAAGTGGCAAATAGGCTACTACAAGCAGTAAAGCTATTACCTTTCTCCAATTTTGACTCCCATACATATGCTGATAGAGGCCAACACAAAGGAAACAAGATTCATTAACATTGTAGATCTACCCATTATGAACAAGGTACAAGTAGTAGCATGCATATGTACAAGGTAGAGCAAGAGTT
>JAURVB010013467.1:0-131952 GCA_033002965.1 Piper betle | reverse complement strand
TACGAGCACCATCATCACCGTCAAAGAAATATTGAGTCTCTGTGATCTGATTATAATCACCGTGCTGGTTGGCACTCACCACCATTTCTAGTATCATCACCTTACCTCCTCCTCTCCTTTAAACTGCTTCGTTGCATTTCTTCAATATCCTGACGCAGTCCTCGTCGTTCCAATCATGGAGAATCCACTGAAATATTTTTTTAAAAAATAAAGTCACAATTTGAAAATACTGTCATGTAGGCAAAAGCAAAAATGATCAGTTAATACACCCAAATAAAGGCACCTTAAGAAAAACTGCATCAATAGGAGGAATGGACTAGAACATGTCTCCTCCCACAAATTTCAAGCTCGGAGTCCTCGGGCAGACCTGTAACAACACGAGGAAGGTCCAACCCAGACACCACTATGTTCTGAAATGCCTCGGCAATAGCCCAAGCAGGGCCACCAATCCCCCCACCGACGTCGACCAGTGACCTCAAGCCCTCACATGCTTTAGCACACTTGCACACCACGGCGTTCATCAGATACTGGCCGTCACATGCCATGGTCGTATTGAACTTCCTATTGAAGTCAGAGAACTGGTTTGCGTTGTCCCGAAACTCCCCTCCGTGGTACATGCGGAACGCCGTAGTGAGGTTCTTGCCCTCGAACCATTCACCTAGGAAGTGCCATGGGGACACTAGGGAAGAATCCAACTTCATAGAGACGAAGCGAGACAAAATGCTATCGTCCCAGCCCCGGACAATGAGGCTTGACATGGGAGTTAACACAAATCCTTTTTCACCATTGTCACATTTCTTGTCAGCGAAGATGCCGGAGTGGACAAGGAGGCACATGAGGCGTCTAAGATGGCTGGTTTTGTTGGGTGGTATAGGGATGGAGGCAGCAAGGTCTAGTAGAGTAGCAGGAGTTGGATCATCACTGTGTTTTATATCGGCTCTGCCCAACTCCACCGCACAGCCAAGGGACATGGAATTTATGAAGCTAAATGGTATGAATACAGTGAGTAGAGGAGTACGAAGGGGCATTGCGGGCTTCGAACTGTCAGCATTTAGTTGTAACCGTCAGTTTTGAATGAAATGTACTGGCGGAAAACTAGGAGTTGGGCTGGAAAATAGAATAAAAGGGGAGAAACAAACTGTAATTGGCATGACTTGAAGAATTGAATTCTTGATTTTGTTTTTCCATTTATCTTCTTCCTACTTTCTAGAATGATCAACAAGGGAGCAAGGATTTCATCCCTGTCCCGTCCTCCACCATTTCAGTCGCATCCTCCCAACCTCCTCTGTTTCGCAGGCTGGTCGTCAAATCCATGGCCCCACCGAAGCAAGGGAACAAGCAGGGAAAAGGGAAGGACCTCGTCGTCGATTTGAGGGAGGAAACTCACACCAATTTGGCATCAGAGCAAGGCGAGGGAGGTATGAATCCATCACCCAACTCGGTTGAATTATCTCACATTAAACAGATTCAGGATCATTTGATTACTGCCGTTGCTGAAATTTCTACAAAACTCGAATTGTTACTGCAATCGAGGGTTGAGGATAGGGAGAATCTGGATAATCGTGAGGGAATTGGGACACCTCATATGAGGGTTCCTGTTGTTGGGTTGGATATTGATGATCAATGGCAGGATAGTCGAAGAAACACCCAAAGGGAAGAACAGGCGAGGATGTCGGGAGGAAGGATTCCGCAAGCTAGACCGGGAGGGGAATTGCCAACCATGTCTTCAGGGGGAAGGTTTCAGCAAGAAATGCTCAAATCAAGGGTGGAACCTATTCGTCATAATGTCCAGGGGGTTTCATCCAATTGTGCAAATTGAGGACTGCTTGAAGGGATCCAAACTAAGTTTCCCTAAATTCGATGGGGCAAAGGATCCCATCTCATGGTTCAATCGAGCAGAGAAATTTTTCAAGTTGCACAATGTCCATGAAGCATTGCAAGTCGAACTAGCAAGCTTCCACTTGGAGGACGACGCCCAGATTTAGTTCGATATGCTGCAACAACATCAGGAAATGACTTCTTGGCAGCAGCTGAAAGAGGCCATGAACTTGCAATTTGGACCCTCGGATTATGAAGATTTTTACTGAGATCTCACTCGATTATCTCAGGATTCTTCAGTCCAAGAATACACTGCTCGATTCAATAGATTGGCATCAAGAGCTGGACATATGACCGAAAAACAGAAGATTAATAGTTACACTTGTGGTCTCAAGTCCCAGCTGCGAATGGAGGTAAAAGCAAGAAAAGCAGAGACTTTATTAGATGCACAAGGACTCGCCAGACATTTAGAGCATCATGTGAGCCAGAGATTGCATACATATGGAAGACAAGTGAGAGGGAATTCTCAATACACAGCTGCTCCCTCTCAAAAGGAACACAATTCGGAAAGTAGCAAAGGCGAAGTAGCTATGGATGCAGATTTTCAACCTAAAGAGACAACTACCGGCAGGAAGTTCAGTGTCAAACAATTGAAAGAAAGGAAAGAAGTAGGGTTATGTTTCAAATGTGATGAGAAATTTTTCCCTGGACACAAATGCAAGAAGCTATTCACCATTGAAGTCATAGGGGAAGAGGATCTTTCAGCACAAGAGGACAGTGCGCAGGAAGGAGATTCAATGACTCCAGCAATTTCTTTTACTGCATTAACTGATGCATCACTTGCTAACACTATGAGGTTGTTGGGGAAAGTGAGAGGACACCAAGTAACAGTGCTAATTGATTCGGGGAGCTCACACAACTTTTTGAATGCAAGTTTGATCCGAAAATTGAAGCTGCTGGTGGAAACAAACAAGAGCATAAACGTTCAGGTTGCTATTGGCGAGAGAATAAATTGTGGGGAACAGTGTAAGAGCGTTGAGTTAGATCTTCCCGGGTATAAGACGGTGACAGATTTCTTCGTCCTTCCGCTGGCAGAATTTGATGTTGTTCTCGGCATCCAATGGTTGAAGACATTGGGATCCATACTATGGAATTTTGAATTCCTAACAATGTCTTTCACTGAAAAAGGCAAAACAATAGAGCTGCATGGACAACTTTTCCCCCTTGGTCAGTTGTGTGATAAGAAGAAGCCATCCCATTCATTCAAAACCCAAAAACAGGGGTTGTTAATGAATTTACAGGCAGTTCACACCATGCAGCACTTCAAGACACCATTATCAATCCTACCAAAAGAACAAGTGGACAAGTCGCTACAAGCATTTGAACAAGTTCCACTCCCAGCTGCGGCAATCACTCAATTGTTTTTTCACGAATTTTTCTAGCTTCCTGGCATGCTACTTTCAATCATTTCTGATAAGGAGATAAAACATTATCCTGATTTAAGGAGAACGGTGGTTGCATTCGTTGGTCGATCCTATAGGAGCTCCGAGCAAACATTGCCCTCTGTTCTTGTTATTGCTGTTATTTCTGCATCTTTAACTTCTAAGGCCAGGCTTGGTACTTGTGGCATTCAACAGATTGGGGGCCACTTGGGATCAAACAGGTGCACGTCTATTGCTGCTGGGATTAATGCATTGGCTTTGAAGCATGGCATTTCGTCGCGCCTTGGCCGGCTGTTATTCCTGTACCAATTTCTTACCTTATACTACTCCAATGGCGGATACTTCCTTGTAATTCGTAATCTGTACAACCTTGGGGACAAGGTTCTTGTAAAGGGGAGGGTAATTGGTATGAATATAGTGAGTAGAGGAGTACGAAGGGGCATTGCGGGCTTCGAACTGTCAGCATTTAGTTGTAACCATCAGTTTTGAATGAAATGTACTGGCGGAAAACTAGGAGTTGGGCTGGAAAACAGAATAAAAGGGGAGAAACAAACTGTAATTGGCATGACTTGAAGAATTGAATTCTTGATTTTGTTTTTCCATTTATCTTCTTCCTACTTTCTAGAACGATCAACAAGGGAGCAAGGGTTTCATCCCTGTCCCGTCCTCCACCATTTCAGTCGCATCCTCCCAACCTCCTCTGTTTCGCAGGCTGGTCGTCAAATCCATGGCCCCACCGAAGCAAGGGAACAAGCAGGGAAAAGGGAAGGAGCTCGTCGTCGATTTGGGGGAGGAAACTCACACCACTAAACAAGCGATTCCACAGATGAGTTTGAGCATCAGGTAACGATACTTGACTTGCTAGTACTTCTCCCATTTCAATTGATCAACAAACTAGCTAACACAAGAAAATATGACTGAAAGGTGTTGAATGGGGCAAATTATAGTCTGATGTATCCATTTAATTTCTTGTACATTGCATGTATTTATAGGCAAACTATGAGCTTAGCATATAATATTACACATGCATGTCACATTTGGCATTATTTTTCTTTTCTTTTTCTTTTTTTGCGTGGATATTTATCTATTTTGTGAGATCCTCATCCACTGAAATCTCATCTATTTATTTATTATTGTTTATTAAATTTATTAAATCTCATCTCTTTCAAATAATTTTAAAGGGGCGTTTTTGGGTCGGACTGAGTCAATTCCTTAACCTCGATTACATTTGGCATATAGTAGTCAAATTTGCGCTCGGGCTAATCAGGGCTGCCAAAAATATATATATAAATATTTTAAGTGGTTATTCAAACCTGGATAGCTAATGACAGATAGGATGCACAATATACTAGGCTAAACAATGTGTTCTATGTCAAAGATTAAACGAAGCGGAAAGAGAATGCATGCCATGATAATGAATTAACTATATCATGATAAAAATTTGACAAAATAAAGCATGTAACATTCAACAATAATAAATTTTATTTTTTTAACATTTACAAAATTATTACATGTCTGACAAGATAATTAATTATTAATATGACAAAATCAATTAAATCATACCTTACCATTTAAATTAATTAATTATTCAAATCATGATTCATCCTTAACTAACGATAAAATAATTATTTACTTACTAGCATGTATTTAATTACTAAAATCAGTATTTTTTTTGACATGTTAATTGTTTAACCAAGAAAATTTTATTAAGATTATCGTCTCAGAAATTTAGATTACTGTTCGGGCGCGGGTTCGTCCGCTGGTGCGGGTTAGAGTGTTCCCGCGTCGGGTTGGAAGGGTTCGGTGGGACCGAGGCGCCCTTGCCGCGCAAAGAGACAGCGGGATGAGACTAAAGAGTCACAAGTATCTCAATAACACTTAGACAATTCTGCAACTGCAATGCTACTTCAACTTCAGCAGGGAGAGATTGTCTTCCTCCTCTGGATTGCAATAACTCCTCCAAGGCGTCTCCTTCAATTGTAGCAAACCTTCATCTTCAAATACAGCGTCCTCATCAAAAGCATGCTGGAGCAACGTCCTCTCCAATCAGCAGCAGCAAGGTTGGCATCTCATCCTTCAATGGCGTCCTTAGTTGCAGCAGGGTGTATTTCAGCAACTCCTTTAATCAACAAGACAGCGACATGACATTTCCTTCCCCTTGCTTCTTCTCCAATGGCAGCAACAAGCAAGGATGTAGGAGTAGGGCGTCCTCCTTTATAGCAAGTAGCAACATCAACCTTCAATGGCGACCTTAATTGCAGCAAGCCTCCATCTTCAAATGCAGCGTCCTCATCAAAAGCAGGCTGGAGCAACGTCCTCTCCAATCAGCAGCAGCAAGGTTGGCATCTCATCCCTCAATGGCGTCCTTAGTTGCAGCAGGGTGTATTTCAGCAACTCCTTCTTCAAGTCTCCTTCTTCAATTCAGCAAACATGGGTGTCCTCCTCCTAGCAGCAACATCAACCTTCAATGGCGACCTTAATTGCAGCAGGGTGGATTTCAGCAACTCCTTCTTCAATTCAGCAACAGCAAGGCAAGGTCTCCAGTAAAAAGACAGAGTCTTCTACTTCTTCAAGTGGCTCTTTCTTTAAGTAGTAATGCTTGGCATCTCTTTCTTCTAGCCTCCATTGCAGCCAGATCCTTGCTTGCCCTTTCAACCTGCAATGGCGTCCTTCTTTATAGTAAGCGAACAGCAACTTCGTCTTCCTCAATGCAATAACTTCTGTCTTCCTCCAATGCAATAACTTTGTCTTCTCCAATGCAATGACTTTGTCTTCTCTCCAATGCAATGACTTTGTCTTCTCCAATGGCAGCAATGGCTTCGTCTTCTTCAATCTCGTGGACCCCTTTCCCTCCTTCCGAATAAATCTCACGTATCTTATTTCTATTAAATTAGGCATAACCACGGGTTCAACCACGACTGGCTGGGTTAACCGTCATGATTGAGCCGAGGGGTGCGGTGAAAAATTTGGACGAACAATTACCATTTAGACTATTAATTAAAATTACTTTAATTTCAATTAACAAATAAATGTTACTTATTCGGTTAATTATAGTTTGAATATATATTAATAACAATTTATTAACTTTTCACTCATTCTAATTATTTATCCTAAGATCAATTAGATCTCATATTCAATTATTTAATATAACTTGTATTAAAATTAATAGGATATCACTCATAAAACTATATATATATATATATATATAGCAAGACATTTATTTTTTTGCTCTTATTGTGTTTCGACTTTTTACTCACACAGTTAATTCTGACCTACACAGATAATATCTTTTTTTCATTTTCCATTCAATATATCTTCATATTTTAATCTTTTTTGTTGATTATCTTCATGATGTCTAGCCATATCTCAAATAATTCATTTCTATATTTTTCATTTATCTTTATCACCTACCCTAAATTTATTTTCCATTAATCTTTATCTATAACTAAATTTACCATTACCTACAGTAGATTAATAATGCAAATTTATAAATTTGATCAAGAAAGAAAAGTTTACTCAAACCAAAGTATTAACATTATAGAAAACCTTTTGATATAACCTATAGGTAGTTCTAAATTTGAAGCCCTTCTCTTTGTTTAAAATAAATTGCGTAGTACTAAATTTGAAGTCTCCCTGTTCGTTTAAAATACGTAGCAGCCTATGGGTAGTCCTAAATTTGAAGCCTCCATGTTTGTTTAAAATAAATTATGTAATACCAAATTTGAAGTCTCCCTGTTTGTTCAAAATAAATTTATAGAGAAAACTTATGCTCTACGGTCAAACGAATATATAATCAGAAGCAATAAAACGTCTACAAAAATGTTTTACAATCTTATATTTTTCTGGCATTCTAAACATAGGTAGACAAATGGGGTATGAGAAATATTTTGATAATGCCAAGTTCTAATCGAAGTCATATTTCGCTCATCATGAGTAAATTTCGCAATTAATTTTTACCAAAAGAGTTTCTTAGTTAATTAATGAACACTTGAGCTTTTAAAATTATTATAGGTGACATGTGTTTTGATCAAGAACTTCTACTAATTAATTTGAATGAAGACAGACAGATTAACATTGTTTTTCTTTGAACCTAATTTGATGCAGGGAAAGGTTTGTGCTTAATTAGTGGGAAAGTGATTATGATGAAGACAATATTAGTTGGTTGGAAAATTAGAACGCAAGTCTAATCGCTTGTCTGTGTCTGTGTTTCTTTTATTATTATTCAATTACTTGTAATTACAAATTAGAGTCACTTCAAAGGCGGCAAAGATGGACTGAACACTGTGATATATAGCCTGTCGCATGATAACAGCTCTTTCGGGGTCAATCAGACTAGGATGAAGTAATTCGGATTGACAAGTCGGTTGCGCGTGATTTGCAGAGATAAGTACAATATTCCCCAAGCTATCATTAAAAAAAATTCTGGATAAGAGGTGGTGAGTATAATTCGTGGAAAACTAAAATTCGAATCAAATCGAACCAGAATTATTATTTTAGTTTGATTTTAATTAATTCAGTTCAATTTTTGAATGAGCTTATAGCACAGAGTTTTACATTGATATTTCGGTTTGAAACCGAATTGAACCAAAATAATAAAAATTTTATTAAAAATATTATAAAATATATTTTTTATAATAATTATCATAAAATTATAATATTTTTGTAATTAATTTTATTTGTTTAATATGATTTATATATATATAATTACTTACTAAATAATTATGTTCACTAAAATAATAATATAATTTTGATTAAATAATTAAACAAATTTATTTTTTTAATAATTTATTATTTAATTCAACTATTCATCTTCCGAACCAATCAAACCAGAATATTTTGGTTTGATTTGGTTTAGTTTTGGGGGTAGTTTGGTTTAGCTTTGGTTGCAAAATCCGACCACTAAATGTAATTTGATTAATTTGGTTCCAAACCGATCGAATACTCACCCCAGTAAGTAAGTAGATAAGTACTTCTCTATCATTTTTTTGTTTTTTTTATAATTAAAAATTTATTATCAGAAAGAATAAAAGACTAAAAAGAGCAATCAGGCAACACCCTCTACACTCAAAATACAATTAAAAAACAAAAATATATATTCGACAAAAGTTATAGACTGACCTGACCAAAAAATATTTTATAACAACATACTTTCTAATACCAGCTTTAAAAATAGATATAATAATGCATTAGCTTAAATTGAATTTAATCATGCATCTAATAATTGTATGGCTATATTTTTGTCAAATTAGACCAAAAATTATTTTTATACCACTTAGTTGTTGTAGTAATTTTAAGGCATATACATATATATATATATATATATATATATATATATATATATATATATATGAGGAGGAGGAGGTTGTACTGCAGCACAGCCAAGATGGCTCTGCTGCAGTGTTTCAGCAGTTGGATCAAATCCAACGGCTGAAACATGCCCCCCACTTCCCCCTTCTCCAGCCGTTGGATTTAATCCAACGGCTGGATAAAAAAGTTTCTGGCGTCGCCGCCACCCCGGCTAACGCGACGCCACCCCCTACCCTGCCCGTCGCCGCCCTGCCGGGGAGGCGACGGGGCGGTGGATCTAGCCACCCCGCCTCTTCCCCCGCCGGGCGACACCACCGCCACCCCATCCCCCCCGCCCCCCGCCCCCCGTCCCCCATCCCCCGTCCCCCGCCCGCCACCCCCGCCCGCCCCCCATCCCCCGCCCGCCACCCCACCACGCCACGCTCCCGTCCCCTATCGCCGCCGCCCCCCTCCGGCCGTCGCCGTGGCCGGGCACCTTTCCCGCCCCCTCCGCTGTTGCTGCGGCGGCGGCTCCGGCGGCCCTTTTTATCTTGGCCGTTGGATGCTAATCCAACAGCCAAGATCAAACTCCAGCACAGCCAAGATGGCTGTGCTGGAGTACAGAAAAAGTTTTTCCATATATATATATATCAATTTAATTTGTTTAACTGTTTAAGACCCCTTTTCGTAATTTTTAGACCCATTTATGGTAGTTTAATTTTGACGACATATTTAAATTTTGCTAAATCTCACTTAGAAGAGGCGAGTTTTCGTTGGCGGCAAGGTATGGGGGAGGAGATTTCGGTACGAAGATAACACGATTAAATTATGTATATATAGCTAAAGGCAGCGACAGTATTCTTTCTCAAAATGGTCATGGTTTCATGTAAATCATCCGAGCTAAAAATAAAATAAAATCATCCCAGCTAAATTTGTTTCCTATCTAGATAGTTAATAAGTATTGATAATGGACGATTAAGAAACTTTAGAGTGGTTTGATGGAAATAAAATAATCAATTGGAAGTTTGGAAATAAAATAATCAATAGGAAGTTCGTATTTCATACACTTTAGAATTAATATTCATCTTTCACCAATAAATTATTTGACATCTCTTACACATCATGCTTCCCCTAAAGTACAGTTTATTATCTGATTATTCATCAAACATGGATTGTGCGTAGTGTATGATATACTATCCAAGAAGTTAGCTCTTGCCGAACAGAGTGAAAGCAGCCAGATTGGCCAGCTATCACCCTTATGTTTGTCAAGCTTCCAAGCTTCACCATCAATTGTAGTGCAAGCAAACCATGCTTCTTGTTATTCCTTGCAAGCAGCCATTCCTTAATACCTCTAACAATTGTCCCGACGCACAAAAGACAGTTACAAATTCAACAAGTTGTTTAACGACACTACCTTTACCTCCCAATGATGGGTTTGAGATGAAAATTTGCTCCTGCAAAACTGCAGGGGAGATCAGAGAGGAAAGGAAAAGGTTCCCATGGGGGTGCAGAAGTCATCTCTTGACGTGGTTCTAGTCCCTTCCGGTTTGTTCATCATGTTTGTTTACCATCTCTTCCTCCTCTACAGAATCCTCAAATATCCACACACCACGGTGATTGGGTATGAGAATCACAACAAGAAGGCCTGGGTGGAGAGGATGATGAAGGTCTGTTAATAGTTCAATCCTTACGTGTATTTCTTACTGTTCTACTCGCGATCTTTTCATAATTAGATACGTATTGTACATATAGTGCATGAATATGAATATTATTAACTACTGTTTTATTTGCAGGGGAGTCCAGGCAACACAGGGCTTGCTCTGCAGGTCATCTCCAACAACATATCAGCCTCCACATACCTGGCTTCTCTAAGCATCACCTTGAGCTCCCTAATTGGGACATGGGCCGGAAGCTCTTCCTCAAAGCTCATCACAGACAACGTTATATTTGGAGATACAAGCCGTTCTACTTCATCCATCAAATACATAACACTGCTCTGCTTCTTCCTCACAGCTTTTGCTTCATTCATCCAAGCAACCAGGTACTTCATCCATGCCAACTTCTTGATGAGCACACCGGACTCTGATGTCCCAGTAAGCTACGTCCAAAACGCAGTGATAAGAGGGGGCAATTTCTGGTCACTTGGTTTGAGAGCACTTTACTTTGCCACCACACTACTTCTCTGGGTGTTTGGTCCCATCCCAATGTTTGCCTGCTCTTTGTGTGCTGTGGCCGCTCTCCATTTTCTTGACACAAACTCTACTCCCTTGCATGATTATAGATTGATACCAGGAAAGTCGATGGTGGGAGAAGAAAATCAAAATAGAGACATGTGCCATGTAAAAATGACTTCTAATGGCTTCCAACCTCAAAAATGAACCAAGATGCATGTTTTGTATGGTTCCTTTTTTCTGTAATGTTACACAAACGCACTAAAATGAATCAAGATGCTTGTTTTGTTTGGTTCCTTTTTTCTGTATTGTTCTCGTGGGAATTTCTGAAATGAAAGCAAGTAGTACGTAGCTTCAACGTTGTGTCAAATGAATGGCAACGAAGGTAAAGGTGAATGTTAGGAAGATTTATTTAGGCTTTATCCTAAAATGACTAGTTAGCTGCAGTTTGGAATATTTTTGGAGATATGGAATTGTGTTATCAGCAAGTGTATTTGGAATTGTGCAGGGCAATTTTTGATGGCCGTTGGATTGAAATCCAACGGCCACCAATCTTCTACTCATTTTCCCTCCCTCACTGCCCCCCGCCGCCACGACCCCCGCCCGCAGCCCTCCGCAGCCGCCCCGCAGCCCTCCGCAATATAATAAAAACTTGACTTGCTCATGACTCAAGCCAATTTTATGAAATAAATTTTTAAAATAAAATAACATAAAATAAAATTTTGATTCGCTCCCTGCTGACGCCGCTGCTTGCCGACCACCTCCCTGCCACCACCCACACCCTGCCCCCGCCCCCCACACCCGTTGCCCCCTGCCCCCCACCGGCCCAGGCCCCGCCTCCTGCCACCCCTGACCCCCTCCCGCTGCCCCCTGCCCCTCCCCGGGGGTGGCACAGCGAGAGAGAGAGGGGGGGGGAACAGGAGGATAAAATCGTAATAAAAACTTTACTTTGTCCCTAACTCGAGTTAATATTACGAAATAAATTAAAAAAATAAAATTTTTTTATAATAAATACTTGATTCGATCTCACACGAGATCGAGTCAATATTACGAAATAAATTTAAAAAATAAAATAATTTTGTAATAAAAATTTTATTCGGTCCCACACGAGACCGGCGCCGCACATTTCCCAGTAGGCCCATCCAGCCCCGAGGCGGCGACATTGTTGGCCAACGGGCTGCCGGCAGCAAGGTCGCCGGCAGGGGGTGGTGCGCCTAAACAAATGAGGAAATAAACTTTGACTCGCTCCCGACTCGAGTGAATATTACGAAATAAATTTTAAAAAATAAAATAAAATAATTTTGTAATAAAAACTTGACTAGCTTTAGACTCGAGTAAATATTATAATTTTTTTAATTTTTTTAAAATTTATTTCGTAATATTGAATCTGGTCAGGAGCGAGTCAAGTTTTTATTACGAAATTATTTTTAAATTTTTTTAAATTTTATTTCATAATATTGACACGAGTAGGGAGCGAGTTAAGTTTTTAAATTTTTATGAAATTATTTTATTTCTTTTTAAATTTAATTTTGACACGAGTAGGGGGATGGGGCGGGCGGCGGCAAGGGGCGGCCGGCGGGGGCGGCGACCGGAGCGGCTGAAAGTGGGTGGGGGGCTGATTATGAGGGCTGATTGTGGACCGTTGGATTAGATCCAACGGTCCACAAAACCATGCGCTGCCTGCGCCCCAAAAAACAGGCAGCACAGGGTAATATTTTCCATAGATAGTAAGCTAAAGGTTCTTCAAATTCGAGTTCATATTTAGTGATCCACGTGTTTTGGTGTGTATTTCAATCAAACTCTACGGACGATATTACAGATGAAAAGATACAATAAAAAACTGTTTATTAAACAATATTTTTTTCCCTTTAAAAAAAAAACTTTTACTGCTTTTGATAGGAAGAAAGTATTGATGGAAGAAACTTTCAAGACTTGTTGAAATGAGTAAAAGATTCATGTAATATTAGTTTATTAGTTTATGGTTGATCGCCTTGTCTAAATTTTAGCCATGTAATTTTAGACTGAAGTGATAAAATATTCTACATGTGTCTATTCCGAACCGAAAATTACAATATCAAATAAACCCAAAAAAAGACGATTTTTTGCCAAAAATCGTCTTTTAAAACTAAAATATTATATTCCTCTTAAAGTCTTCTTCAATTTTGCCAAAATCAAACTGAATTACTCTTAAAACCGAAACATGTTAAAATTTTGATTTTGATTCATTTTTTACTTTTTATCAAATTATATAAATATCGGTTTAAAGGAAGAAAGACAGATTTTGATGAAATCAAAATTGGTTCGAGCCCATTTGTATCTATGGCAATGTTGTAAAAATCAGATTTGACAATTAAGTCAATTGTTTAAAAATTTTGAATCAAACCAGTTCATGGCCAACTCATAGCTTATTGTGAATTGGCCAAATTTACTAAGATTGCAAATGTGTTTGTATGAAAATTATTTTATCAAAGATAATAAAATCAAAATGAAAATTAATATTTAAGTATTTTTTTGTCAAATTATATTTGATTATAAAATATCGTATTTTTAAGCAATTTTTATAAATTTTAAAGTATTAAATGGCATAGATTGGATAAAAACATAAGTAATAAGAAGAGCATATGTTAAATTATATTATATTTATATAAATTATATTTTTATATAATTTAAAATATTAAATATTAAAATATATAAAATTTGGTGGGAACAATGTATCATAAATCGTTTATGAATCGGTCAAACTTGGTTTGAACAAGGCAATTTAACTACAGATTCTACCGATTCAATCTAGATATATTTTTTAACTTGGATTTTTCTAGAGTCTAGATGAATCACTTAAATCCGACCAATTCCAACTAAATCTCACAAGAATAATCTATGGAGCCTAAATTAGCATCCAGTCAACCTCCAATAAAGGGTTAATATAACAGTCACAATTTTAATTCTCAAAACTTGCATTCCCGTGGATGATGATGTAACTCCGAAGCAAACGCCAAACAGCTGATTCATAATTGCGTGTTCGGCTTTAACACAGCAGCTACCATGTTCCAAGGACCATTCTTCATGGGCCTGGGTCCACTTTTAGATGACAAGACCTAATACTCGGACAAGAGGAATCGGATACTTGTGAACCGCAAATCACCACCTCTCCTTCCCTCCGAATTGCCACACAATTACTGCTGCTGTTTGTTCAACAAGATGCCGACACGAAATTGGCTTAGTTTCAACAACACCCAGATTGGCATTTCTATGCATGCATGCTCCATTTATAGTTGGACATGATGCTGTTCATTTCATCGTTCATCAATATATAAAAGGGACGTCTCATCTTCCATCTAAAGTTGAGTAGCATCAAGCCATCGACCACGTACCACAGCCGACACCTCACTTAAAATGTGAAGAAAGCGATCGCATGCATGACTCATGCCCGTCTTATTATTAGTGCTAAGTAACTATTTGGCACTGTTGAAAATGATCTTTACCTGAAAACTCTTCGATAGACAAGGCTGTCTTTCACCTTGTGGAGGGATTGGACATTAATCAAGAACAAAAAGACCCTTTTGATGATAAACAAAACATTATATTTCCCCACATACATATGGATTAACTTCGTGATCTATTGATATGGGATCAGTCATCGTTTTGTCTGAACCTCCAAACTAACCCATATATATATATATATATATATATATATATATATATATATTCCATAACATATTTTAAAGTTTATATTTGGGGTTTAGGGTTTAATTAAGAGTTTTTAATTGAAAAATGAGGACGTAATGTTTGACCAAATTGATATGACCATTAATTTTCATTAAAGCCACAATTTGGTTGTCATGTACAACTCCAATATAATTTATAAGTTTGGCTCCCTAATGCATTCACTTTCCGAATCTAACTGTTGATGTTATTTTCACACCAACTCCTCACGTTATTATCAGAGTTTACCTTGAAAAACCAAAAAAAAAAGATTAAGTCGGAGGCAAGCCAAACTGAATATTTACACTCTCGATAGCTAACATACTTGGAATGTGACATGACTCCATATTTTTTTCGACTATAGTGGCACTATCAAAAACCTTTCTTAAGTGTATTCTTCTGTAGCTCAAGCACTTCCTTATACCCATAGTAGAAATCAGCGTCCAAAGACCAAATTATGCAAGGTGCCTGCAGAAAAGATCCATGCTTCTAATCGCTAGGGTTATATTTCCATTCCAGAAAAAAAGGCCACATTAACATCAACAAGTAGAACAAAGTAAAATGCAGTTTATGCAGTATGGTGAACAATGACTTTTGCTAGAGTCAGTATCGTTGTGCCGACTGTGGTCTTTACAAGCTTTGATCTTTAGCATCTTGGGCATGACCAAATTAAGAAGATCATCGGCTTCGTCTCTCTCTCCCTTCAATTTTTTGTAGCCTCCCAGCATGCCTTCTTCCTCATCAAACCAAGTGGGCTCAGAATGCCGGGCTGGCATTTCATGTGTTTTGCGAGAAATAACATGAAACAAGGCTAGGCAAGTCCCCATGAAAAGCAACAGCCAACCACCAAAATAGCAGGTTTAATCTCAGAAAACACATGGAGCAAAGAGAGGGTGCCAAAGTAGAAACGCTTTGAAAGATGTGTTTGATAAAGGCAAAAGACATTGAATGGGTTGTTGCAATTATAACAACTCGGACGAATGGGCCAGAATGAAACGGCAGACAGGGCGAGTGGGAAAGGCAAAAGCAATGCTTTGCCTCTGTGGCGTGGGGAGAGTGAAAGAAAGAAAGGGTTGTATATATTTTGGTTTGTGTCCATGTTGGTGCGGTGGGTGGGAAGAACCAACTGGGCAAATACTGAAAGCAGTGCAGCACAAAGGTTGTAGGTCTCGCATATGGATGTTGGAGCTAGCCACACGCCAATTAATTGATATCATATAATATATATATATATATATATATGGGTAAAGGTTTCCTGCGCCAGAGGCAGGAAACCCTTACCTGCGCCAGGATAATCTGGGCCGTTCGATTATGATCGAACGGCCCAGATTTGATAAAAAAAAATTTTCCACCCCCCCTCCTTCGCCGGCGGCCTGGATCCGGCCGCGGCCGGCCGGGCGAGGGTGGGCGAGGCGGGGCGAGGGCGGCGTGGGTGGGCGGAGGAGAAGGGGGGAGGGCGGCGTCCGGGATCGGGCCGCGGCCGGCCGGGCGGGGGTGGGCGAGGCGGGGCGAGGGCGGCGTGGGTGGGCAGAGGAGAAGGGGGAGGGCGGCGGCCTGGATCCGGCCGCGGCCGGCCGGGGGTGGGCGAGGCAGGGCGAGGGCGGCATGGGTGGGCGGAGGAGAAGGGGGAGGGCGGCGTGGGTAGGCGGCGGGTGGGAGGTGGGCGGCGTGGGTAGGCCGCCCCCTCTCGCCCTCACCCTCCGCCCACCAGCCCCCCATCCGCCCGGCCCGCCTCGCCCCGGCCCCGGCCCCGCCTCCCCCGCCCCCCCGCCACCCCGCTCCGCCCACACCCACCGCCCCGCATTCCCCCCCACCCCCTCCCCCGCCGGCCACAGCCCTGCCCCTGCTGCCCCGCTCCGCTCGGCCCCCGCCTCCGTCGCCTCCCTCCGCCGCCTCCCTCCGCCACCTCCCACCGCCCCGCCCAACCCTGCCGATGTCATCGCCGTCGTCATCGGTGCCGGAGAAAGGAGTGGGCGACAACGGCGGAGGCGGCGCCGGAAGAAGGATGGGGGTGCCCGATCTGGGCCGTCCTTGTAATCGGACGGCCCAGATTAAATTTAAATTTTTTTTTAAAAATCCTAATTAATCTGGGCCGTCCTTATAATCGGACGGCCCAGATTTTTGGCGCAGGGGCGCTACCCTGCCTTTGGCGCAGGGCAGCGCCCCTCTATATATATATATAGAGAGAGAGAGAGAGAGAGAGAGAGAAAGCAACAATGGGGATTTCATTGTTTAGTAGTATATTACTGCAGGAGGCATGCATTCTACTTTATTAGAGATAAATAATGAGAGTATCTGTCTTCCATCTTTAAAAAACACAGTTTCTAGCTACAAAGTGTACAACGAGAATTGAAGGGACTATTCTAGATCACTTCTAGTGAGGCCCAGAATCTGAAACTAATTAATCAAATACAATTGAACTATACCCATCATTCTTTCCAAGGGAGATAGCTAGATTCATACCCAATTATTAATTTGGCTAGAACTAAACACTAGTTTAGAAGTGAAATCGAAGAAGAAGATGGGTCCTCAAGGATCTTAGTCACTAGCGACTAAAAAACCATTTTGTCCACCATTGTAATTTACCTTGTTAAAAAAATTGCTCACCATTGTTTTAGAATGAATATATTAGATAAATATATGGGCGAGGAAGGGGGAATGTAGCTAGGGAACCTCAAAAAAGCGGTTCAATTTTGAGGCAGGCCAATTGGGCATGTGAACCGGGCGGCGAATTGAGTTACCCCGTTTTGTCCGGGCTTGTCTGCACAAGCCAACAAACCGAACCGGGACAGCCCATCCCATATTGGCATTTACTGCAATGAAAGAGACTTCTCCTCTTTTTGCCTGCCACTTTTAGATGAATTTGGCCCTCAGTGGGACGTTCTTGATCAAGTTAAACAATTTTTCCCTTCACTTTCTCCTCGCGTTTTACTACGAACATGACGTAAAATTTTACCACTTTGCATGTCATATATGTCGACATTAGCTTGATTTTAAAAGATATAACCAAATTATATAAAGTCGAACCCCTCACTTATGCTATTGTTGATGACGATGACGACGGCGAATCAGAACAAGAACGATTAGCTTTGGAGACTTTAAGAGTTGGGTTGTCTTTGTGGAGGATAATGAAGGTACGTGGTCTTCATTTGATCATTTGTATTTGCAGATGTGTTTGCCCTGGTGGGGCAACTTCCCATTGATTGCATTGTATAATTTAGTCGAAGATTGTCTTGGCAGGAATTAAGGTTATCAATCAATAATCCATGCTATCATGATGTTGTTGGTAAGCATATTTTAGCAAATATTATAGATATGGCTATGACGCTCAAATATGTGTTTTATTATGGTAACTTTGCTGGTCATAATTAGACGCCGCACAGGTTGTCTTCCATTATTTTTAAGACGGTTGGTCCCTCTTGCTTTGCTTAGCCAGGCAACCATTGATATCATCGATCGAGCTCCTCTTGGTCTCCTTCAAACCATCATTTCTTTTGTTCTTGCGCTAATTACCTGGATTCACCCATTCCAATTAAGATTTTTTTTCATGCATACATGTAATGAATAGGTCATGTACTTAATTATACCTTGAAAAACAACTGGGTTTTTGTCCCCTTATAATTATCCGACAGAATGAGGGATTCTTTCTCATACCTCGCATAATATTTTTCTAATATATTATAAGGTTAATAATAAAACTCCTCCTTAATAGGTTTTATTAAGGGAAGAGAATCCCAAAGTACCTCGTATTAAGCTGGGAGGGAATGCCCATGTTGACTTATCCCCGCATCACTGTCTTATCGGCAAGGTTGTCGGTGGGTGTTAGCTCACGAAACTCGTGTCTGATTATGGACAGATACCAAGCAACCCCTACAACTAATATGATTGATGACACTTGAATTGAATTGTTGTACAAACCTTGATTCTTATTTGCCATGCAATTGCAATAGCTCGTCCTAAGTATAATATTCAATATGCCAGTGTGTGTATATATATAGACATTTTTTATGAGCCCTTTTGGTGTGAGCCCCCTTAGAGGACTATCTTTTAATTTTATTAGAAATAAGATAGAGAGTGGGGGGAGAATTTAAGAAATCGTTCATTCTCATTGGGGGGCTTATAAGGGGCTCATTGCAAGAGAGAGAGAGAGAGAGAGAGAGACTGTTTTGTTTTGAGCAATTAAAAATCGAAAACCCGATACCAAAAAATCTAGAGCTACCTCAAGAATTATTATACAAGCATGTCTCCGATATTAAAACATTTAGTTGTGAATTGAAAGAGACTACACTCGTGAAAAACACCACTTACCTGTTACTGATGTTTAATACAATTAAATATATCTACATATATACGACATAGACATGCTGTATTATTCAGAAATGTTTACATACAATGCTTCCTTTGTTATGATCAAATCCAACCAATATATCGAGGGAACGAGTAAGAACAGTAGCTGGGAGCTAGTAAGAGGCACAGATACATATCCGTTCTCATACAGTATTAATGTTGCAGTATTAACTCGAAATCCATTACTAGCATTGTATGTATATTAGCATTGTATGTATTAGCATTGTAAGAACAGTATTAAGATCAGCGCCATGCATGGAACGGTTAGAACTCAACTGTAAATTAATACGTGAGGATCTAGTATATACAAACATTGAATGTATCATGCATGAAGGGAAGAGCCAATGAAGCTAACCGAGGAGGGGGTTCAAAATAAGCAGTGAATAAAGCAGAGGTGATATAATGGTGAATGGGCCAGAGAGATGCCCCATGCCCTCCGGCAGCGGAATAACCGGGGGGATGCAGGTGTAGAAGAAGAGGTGTCACCAAGTAGGGCGTATAGTACAGTAGCGGTAGTAGCAGCAGCAGTACTAGAAGTCTACACCTACTATCATCGCCACGAAGCAGAGACAGATAGAGAGAGATGAGGAAAGAATGGGGACCTTCACAAATCACACGCCTAGCTGGAAAATGTCTCTGGAACCCCCCCGCTTCACGAGGGAACGAAACCCAGATCAAAAACATGTAGCAGAAATTGACGTGACAGACATAGACACCTTGCTTTTGTACCCTTTCCACCCCTCTCTCTCTACCTCTAATATGTCGACTTCTGTCTCTCTTGGTATCCATCTCTGCACATTGTTGATTCACCAACACATCTCACTCTGATCTTTATCTTTTTACAGAGCAAACTACTATCAAACATGATGTGATGAACACGTTAAAAGTCGAAGGCTCGGGCCTGTCAAAGAGTTATCGAAGGGGGGTGGGAAGGAGAAGGGGCAGGGCAGCAGACAGCTGCTAGCGTCTTATCAGTTAATATTATTGTAATGCGGATGGTGGAGGGGCCATGGCTTTTACTGCTATTAGTCTCTGACGACGTCCAACAGTAGAGAGCAGGCAACTGGTGTAGCAGGGCTAGCAGCTTGCACTGCCAAAACAGCTGCTTGGGCTACAGCACAGACCATCAAAACCAGCCAAGCAGAAGATGCTCCCACACCAGAGCTGAGGAGAGAGTGGAAGAAAGGGACAGGAGCTCTGGTGTGTGATCAAAGCTGGTAATATGTTTTTGGGTCTTGCTAATGTGATGTTCTTGGATCAATGGAGGAAGGGACTAAATAGGGATGGGTGCAGGCCTTCGTACGAATGGCTACTCAGAAACTTTTGACTCTTATCCTTTCGCCCAAGGAAAGCAGGAGAAGAAGAGGAGTTGCAGAGCAGGCATGAGCTCTAGCTCCTTCACTTCTCTTATTCTGAGCTTTTTCCTCCCCGCCACAGCCTACACTAGCAACGAAAGTACTGGTCGTCGCCAATTGTGGGTCTGATGGATATCGACCTGAACTCTACCGGCGAGGAGGCCATGGACGACCACTCCTCCTCTAGCTCCTCCGGCACCACCACTGGTTGTGTCATCACCGCTTTTCCATCGCCTTCTTCTTCTAGCAGTGCGTCGGTGTGCTTGGAGCTGTGGCAAGCCTGCGCCGGACCGCTCATTTCCCTGCCCAAGAAGGGGAGCTTTGTTGTGTATCTGCTGCAGGGTCACTTGGAGCAGACCAGAGAGTTCGTCCCTTCCACGCTTCATCTTCCTCCCCACGTATTCTGCCGTGTTGTTGATGTTCAGCTGCAAGTAAGTCTGTCGTATCCCTTGTTCGAAATTTTTCCTTCTTCTTTGGGGAAGAATTGAGTTTGGTTTTGGTTTTTGCAGGCAGAGAAATCGACGGATGAGGTCTATGCTCAGATTTCTCTGGTTCCTGAATGTGAGGTCTGAGTTAGTTTCTGCATGTCAGCAACTTAGCTGCTGGTAATTCTTAGAGGCATCAAGTTTTAATGGTTTTCTCTCTCTTTTTTGTTTCTGTTTCCATTGCCTGGTTGCAGCAAGTGGTAAAGAGAGTTCAAGAAGGAGAGATTGAAGAAGAAGATGCCGAATTGTTGGCCAAATTGGGCATTCCTCACATGTTCTGCAAGACACTAACAGCTTCTGATACCAGCACTCATGGTGGCTTCTCTGTTCCTCGCCGAGCTGCCGAGGACTGTTTCCCAGCGCTGGTAAAATAACCGTTTTTCCCATCTTTTCTTTCTCTAAATTGACTTGTCTTACCTCACCTTCCTTGTATTCTATGCTTGCTACAATTTTGGAGGGGATTTAATGTTAAAATATGCTTCTCTCTGGTTGTAATTTGTTATGAAACACCTTGGGTGGATGTTTCGTTTGGTGGTAGGATTACAAGCAGCAGAGGCCCTCACAAGAGCTGGTGGCCAAGGATTTGCATGGTGTGGAGTGGAGATTCCGCCACATTTACAGAGGTAAGTAGAGAGCTCGCTGAAAGTGAATAAAGACTTAAAATTTACATGAATTTTCATCTTCGTTTTGTAGTTTTGATCAATTGAGCTCTGTAAGAACGCTACGAAACTTGATATGTTGTTGTAGGCCAGCCTAGGAGACATTTGCTGACAACAGGATGGAGTGCTTTTGTGAACAAGAAGAAGCTTGTGTCTGGAGATGCTGTACTTTTCCTGAGGTAGCAGTCACAGATTGAAGACAACCTCTACCATACTTTGTAGGTTGTTTTCTGCAGCTATTGTTTTAGTTAGAGAATTGAAATTTTGTACCGTGCTTTTTCTCTTGATCAGGGGTGAAAATGGGGAATTGAGATTAGGAGTTCGAAGAGCAGCTCAGATTAAAAGTGACCTTCATTCCCATTCAATGGTCTACAGCCAGAGGCCAACTCTGAGCACATTTGTCGCTGTTGCCAATGCTGTGAATACGAAGAGTGTTTTCCACATTTATTATAATCCCAGGTAGCCAAATTTTGATATTCATTTCTCATTTTTGAAGATGTGCAGCACTGTAACTGTGAACTACCATAATTTACGGATTAAACTGTTCATGCCTTAATGTCAAAGTGAAACAGTATGAAACTTAAAGATGATAGATATACTGCTTAAATCTCGTGTCACATTCATCAATTCATTGTTGCCATACTCTTGTGAGAGGCCATGCATCAATTTAGATTTTTTCCTCATGGAGCTTAATGGTGTGCACAGTCTATTCGAGCCATCCTTTCTAAGCAATAACTGTGTATGAGAAATAATACCCACCATGTTCCTAGGGATTCACTCTGCATGGATACTCATCAAAGGCCTAGCAACATAGCTCTGCATGTACTTGAGTGAAATCATGCTGTATTATTTCTTATTCCGAACAAAGTATTCCAGAAATTGCGTCCCTGAAATGGAATTGTACATAGCTCATTTAGAAAATCATGGCTGCAATTCGTCTCAATGCAAAGCTGATGTTCCTGCCGTCTTACAAAGACTACAAGCTTATTGAATTCTTACAGCTTGTTTGAGCCTCTGGTTGTATGCCCGACTGCTAACAATAAATCTCACGTTTCTAGGCCTAGTTCATCGGAATTTTTAATTCCATACCAGAAGTTCTCCAAGTGCTGTGCCATTCCATTTTCAGTTGGCACAAGGTTCAAAATGCGGTTTGAAACTGAAGATGCAGCAGAAAGAAGGTACTTTTGCTTAATGCTTGCATTGTTTTTTCATGAATGATTGTATATACTCTGCATCACTTATGTAAAGTTGTTCCCAGGCTTACTGGAGTCATAACTGGGGTTGGCGATTTGGATCCTATTAGTTGGCCCGGCTCAAAGTGGAGGTCTTTGTTGGTAATGTCTCCAAATCTGCTTTTCGGTGCATGAACATTTATAATGCTAGATCACTCCATACTTATAGTATTGGTATATGTATACAGGTGAGGTGGGACGATGAAGTACAGACTGGGAGACACAACAGAGTATCTCCATGGGATATAGAATCATCCGGTTCTCATACTGCACCTACGTTTTCCTCTACACCTCTCTACAAAAGGAGCAAACTAAGTAAGCTTCCTATTAAAGCTGATTTTTCACCATTTGAATAAGACCCCTCCAGCACTGCTTTTGTTTATATGAAACTTTTTCCGTTGTCGAAGATGAGTAACTTGTCTTTCTAATTTCCATTTGAAGGTGGAAATGAGCTTTTAGACTTCAGAGAATCAATTGGGTTCCAGAAGGTCTTGCAAGGTCAAGAAACATTAACTTTTCCGGATCGTTACAACGCTGTTGATTTTCCATTCCGGAATCTCGATGCTTCCTACAAGCGCACAGGCTTTGGGGAATCTGCTGGATTCCGTGAGGTCTTGCAAGGTCAAGAAATCTGCTCCTTGAGATCATCTCTTGGTGATGTTGGAGGTGCAAGGGCCCGGGATAGCAATGGGTTCTTTAATGGTTTTAACATGTTTGCCGCTGGCAATAGATGGGCAAAGCAGGTCCCACCTCCCACTTCGTCGGCTCAAGTGTCTTCACCATCATCGGTGCTTATGTTTCAGCAGGCAACTGCAGCTGCTTCCTACGCTTATTCAAGTTGCAACAGTAACACAATGAACAACGTAATAAAGAAAGACCAATATGGTGTGGGCAACTGCTCTGACGTTGCAAAGGCGCAATATGGTCCTGCAAACAGTGGTTGTTCCAGGCAAATCAGGAATGATTTTGGAAATGTACTGAATTATAATCTGCCAATAGCACGGGATCCGCGTGAGACTGCAAAGTGCAAAGCAGATGACAAGGGCAATCCAGGGGAAGAAAACTTGACAGCAAAAAGTGCTTGTAAATTATTTGGATTTTCATTACTAGATGAAGCCAACGCCCCACATGAAAAGAGGCAATCTCAAATTTCATCTGCCCTCATGAAACACAAGTCCCTGGCGCATCTGCATCAGCATACAGGTTGGGAAGTTCCTGATGCACAACTTGAATCAGAAGCACATCCATCAAAAACCTCCTTGGGACGAAATTGCACCAAGGTTTGAGCTTTTTCAAATCTTTACCTCCATGTTTTCTCTTGTTTATCATTTATATTTTGTGACATGAAAATGGTAGGTTCACAAACAAGGGAGTGCTGTTGGTAGGTCGATTGATCTGTCAAAGCTAGATGGGTATGATGATCTGATCTTGGAGCTTGAGAGTATCTTCGATATGAAAGGGCTATTAAATGATCCACAGAAAGGATGGCAAGTTGTTTATACTGACGACGAGGATGACATGATGTTTGTTGGCGACAACTCGTGGCAGTAAGGATCATTATTCTTTCACTTTGCTTTATATTTTCTTTTGACAATGAAAAAGTGCATTAAAAACCCATTGAGTGATTGGTGTAGTTTGACATATACCCAAGAAAAAGCAATTCCTGACTGTTCATATTTTAACCCATCTGAGAACGATGACTCTTAATAGAATACTGGCTTCTGCAATCAACTAAAAAAAGCCGCGTATGATGACCCGTACTCTAGTTGTTTGTGTGTTCTACCTTGCTCTTATCTTTGTTTATCTTGTACGCGGATTGGCCTGATATTAAAATTGTCTTTCCAATATCTTCAGAGAATTCTGCAACGTGGTATCTAAAATCCTGATATACACTCAAGATGAAGTGGCATTGATGTTTCGCGAGAGGATAAGGGACGATGCTTACAGCTGCTCGGAGAAAATACCCTCCGGCATTTCTGAGTTTCCCGTGACAGTATAGCTCTTCGCCCATGGTGGTTTAACTCCCTGAAAGGTTGTGCCGTCTAAGTTGCAGTTCAAACAAAACCATTTTCTGCAGCAATTCCTCTGTATCATTTGCCCATGAATACTTTTGCTTTGAATTATGTCCTAAAGCATACTATTGCCGAGGGTTTGTTGTAATATTGAAATTGTTCATACTCCATAGTCTACCAACCGTTTTAGCGTGATCTAGATTCACACTTCCGTGATGGTAGAGTTCAACGTGCTCACTGAGATGAATTTTATGTCGTCTAATTCATGAACAATCTTGTCTGCGCACCAGGCATTTCGTTGTCCTGTATGAGTTAGCTCATGCTTCCTCTTTGCCAAATCATCCTCTTGCAAGCTTCACCACTAGATTTGCCAAAAGCACTCGTACATATTTCTCGTCACCGCCTTGCCCATAGGTTCAAATTTTAAGAAGCATGCCAATTCTCAGCGGATCCAATCTCGAAAGGACACCATGCTCATGATTCATCATAGGTAAAAAGATTCAATCCTATTTCAGATTGCTTCCCTCGTTTCCTAGTGAGTATACCAATGACTTTAATTCAACCACTATTTTTTTCCAAGGCTAGTTCGACCACTTGTGAAACTGTCGAGATTTCTTAAGTCTTTCAGACAAAGATTTGCTAATTTTGGAGCCATGCAATGCATGGATCTGCGAGATTGAAGTATGTCATCGTCTATTTTTTTAGATCAATGGCCAAATACTGCGTACCAAACTTCTAAATTGATACCTCAATTGAACTATAAATTTACACAAACAGGCACTCATCTAAGCACAAAGAATTACAGAGATCGGTAGGGGCCAAATGTAATCTATTTTGACATGTTTGATCACCAAATGTAGAGGAAGAACACCTCATAATTGGTGGCACTTTTCTGATTTCTCTACCTTCAACAATTTGTTGCCTAGCTATTAACTATCAACCCATAAGAGTACATTTATTTATACTCTCTCTTTTTTGTTTTTTGGCTAGAAAATCATTGAATAAATTCGACAAATCCCAACGCGAGGATGAGAGGAATCCTTACACAGACCAACTGCCGTCCATTGTGAATCAAAATGTCTCGCTTCATCTAACACAAAACTGTAAACAACCGCCATGAAATCAAGCCAATTCTTCGATCCCGATTTGGAAGTTGGCTCTCATCAAACGATTAGAGAAACAACTAAGCAACTTTTAAAAAAATAGTGCAATTGTATTTGATTTACACAAGTGGCACATTTTGACGACTGTTCCTAGTTCTGGACTCCTGACCACTAACTTGTAAAGGATTCGAAGTGGTTATTGAACTTATCAATGACTCGTGAGCTAGAGCTTTTGGGAGGGAGCAGTGGTTAAACATCAACAAGTTAGATAACTGGAGAGTGATTAATTGCCCCCGTTCCGGTGGCGTGGGATTGTATCATGTAAACAGTAAAATCATCAAAGGAACAACTGACGGTAATATGAACTTCGCTCATGCATGTGGAGGAGTGATAAATCATCAAAAAATAATCTACTATACAGAGGAGTTATAAAGTCATCTGAAAATGATCTGCTAGAAGGTGTCGAAGCCAATATTCTCTGAGGTTTTGGCTTTCGAGACCAAGAAATGACTAGTGGTAAGAAAGTGAAATATACTAATTTCTTGTATCTTTTTATTTATATAATTAAATATTTGATATAAATGACTCTGAGTCGACTTAGAATGAATTCTGAATCAACTTCACTTTATGACACTGAATTGAGTCCAAGGTTCGAGTTTTTAAACTATAATTTTGATTGATTAATAATCTACCACATGTATCTCCTCTTCCAACTCATTTGAAAGATTTCATATAATAATCTTAGACTGGAGTAGGCCCAATACTTTGTCAAGCCAAAACCTAAGCCCACAACTTTGCCATCTTGTTCTGGCCTATGTAAGTTATAACTCAGAATATATAGTGGAGCTGACTCAGAATCCACTCTAAGTTGATTGAGAATCATTTGTATCAAATATTTAATTATATAAATAAAAGATACATGAAATTAATATATTTTATTTTCTTAATACTTGAAATTGATAAATATATAATTTGTATTACCTAAAAATATTAATTCTGCTAAGTTAAAAGAAAATAATATTTTTTAATAACTTTTGTAATATGATTAGGGGAGTCAATTACTATATCAGACATTATGGAGTTATCCATGGAATTTAACTCGGTTAGTGAGGGAGTCTATTTGACTTAGGAAATCTTTGGAGTAAAAAAATATATATTAAAACTATGATAAAATACATATAAAAGGATAGCATTATTCAGACTAGACTTCCTTGTATGCCAAAATTTTTTTCCTCCATTAGAATTTTGTGCTAACAATTAGCAAATGCATTAATGGGATTCCTGCAAATTGTCGGGCAAGTGGAGAAAGTTCATGCCAAAAACATGAATTGTTAATTTCTAATATGCAGCTGTTACTTCCTCTCTCTCAAGTCTCAACATCTCCATTTTCTTTCAACGTGGAGAAAAGGTCTAACTACACATGATGATTATTAGATTAAAGAATTTATAAATTTCCTGGGGGCTAATAAAGCATTAATACTCCAAGATCATAATAAACTTGGATAGAAATTACAAGAACAATTAGCACTGCTTGTCAATTTGAACAGTTGAACACTTGAACTTGACGTATGAAATTGTTGTCTTGGCAGAATGGCCAGGGTTTTAAACAATTTCTGACTAATTGCAGGATCTAAGTGGATTGAAAGAGAAAGAGCGACAAATATATATTGACTTGTGATGAGAGAATGATCTGTACGGCTTTATGTACCTGGTCTTCAACTTGATCCCCACATTTGTTAGTTTAGTACTACGTTGGCCGCTCCCATGCATGACGCTTGCTGGCTGGCAATGTTGAAATTGTCAATGTGAAGTAACACATCAAATCAAGTTTCAGAGTTTATCTTGAGCAACTCTTTTTTTTTATTGCGTGCACGTATGTAAGCTTCACCAACTCTCGATTAGGTAATTTTGACTAAATAAACAACTCGATGCATGTAATTAAGCCGAGTTATCTAAAATAAACTCATTAAATGTATGTATAAATTCGTGTAACATTATAGTTCTGTATGATGATGATGATAACACACCATCATATATAGTTAATAGTTAAGGCCATGATGAATAGAATGGCATGAACATTATAATTAATTATAAATCAAAAGGCCAACTTTGCATTTGCTGCCTTGGAAAAAAATAATCTTCTACATTTTGGTTAAAGATTAATGTCATGTGTTTCATTAATGTAGCCTTCAAACTTAAATAATGAAAGTGTTTGATTTGGGAAAAAAAGAACCCTATTAATATAAATAAGCTGTTAATTAAAATTGAACTAGGATTTAATGAACATACACACATTAACCATATATACTTACTTCATTTGTGAGAAGGAATTTATCGTGTTTGTGATAAATCCACACGTTAGCCATGAGCAAGCATTTGGCTTGTGCAATATTTACCAACTCCGAAAGACTTTTGGGGCATATAGGCGCCTGTCACTGTCTCTATATATCGAATATATGTGTACGTGAAGTCAACTTTTACACACAGGTAAGTTAACGGATATCGTAGAATTTATAGAGGTGGTAAGATCAAATGTTTGGATGTTACTAACATGTCATCTTCCCCACCGACCCTTTTGATTTATGTATATATCCAAGTGATCTTCCATCTGTTAGGAATTTCAGAAGGAGAGGACTTGCATCAATGGGGAATGAATCACTTGAGAACACTCCAACATGGGCGGTTTCAGCAGTTGTCCTAATCCTCTATCTTGTATCCATGCTCATTGAAGCTTTGCTCCACCTACTAGAGAAGGTTTTAGTAACCAATTGATCGCCTCCTAATTATAAGCAGCTTCCTTTCAATTTATTTAACTTTAGATTTGATGTTTCTCACCAAAATGATCCAATTTTTCCATCTATCTCAGTTCCTAAAGAAGAGGAAGAGGAAGTCACTAATTGGTGCTTTGGAGAAGATTAAATCAGGTGATCAGCCATGAACTCGCGTCATGATCAGCACTAAATACTGGTTATATTAATTGTTCTAATTTGATCGCTTGATCACTGATGATTTTCGTTTTTTTATGGGGAATATTGTGAACAGGACTAATGCAGATGGGCTTCATCTCATTGCTTCTTACAATAGGACAAGAACCCATATCAAGGATTTGTGTAAACAAGAGTGTAGGCGATTCCTTCCTTCCATGTCAGGATATATCAGATTCACGGCCCCTGGTGGCCTCTGCCACTCAAATATCTGGATCAAATGCAACTTCTGCAGGTGAAGAGGTTGATGTATCTTCGTGTGAGGCAAAGGTGATCATCCGGATTAGCACTTCAGACAATCTAATGTTCATCATACTAGATAGTGAAGAAAATATGTCCAAGATTGGATGTGTGTTCTTGGTTGGCAGGGAAAGGTTTCGTTCATCTCAAAGGAAGGGATCCAGCAGCTCCACATATTCATTATTGTTCTTGCCGTTTTTCATGTTCTATACTGCGTCTTGACTATGTTCCTTGGTCTTGCCAAAGTAAGTCATATATATTCCTCCTATGTATGATCATTTCTTGTAGTATACTTGAAAGGTTCTTCAACACCACCAATGCTTCATTTCAACGGCGTTCCCCTTTCTCTGGCATGCACTTTGACTAGTACCATCTATTTGTCTAATGCGATCTCAGAATTGCGTAGATGAGGCGTTGGAAAAGATGGGAGAAAGAGACGAGAACCCTCAACTATCAAATAGCAAATGGTAAGTACGTAATTGGTGCAACCACTTCATATTATTTTTAAATTAGAGTTCCATTGTTTGATCCCTGCTTCTCAACAACGATGGTGTTGGAAGTCATCATTAATTTCTTCAACCCATGAGTCTAATCTCAATGCGGTCAACATTAATACTGTAGATCCAAGGAGGTTTATGTTGACGAGACAAACTTCTTTTGGGCAACGACATATCAAATCTTGGAGTAGACGACGCTACCTTCTTTGGCCGGTACTTACGGGCTTCCGTTACATATTGTTGACACATTGATGTGCACATGAACTTCCAGCTAGACTGTGCTTAGAATTACCATTGAATAGTTCACCATATAAGATTGATATATAGATGTATCTATGTGTTGTTTCGTAGGCCTGCTTTCTTCGGCAATTTATGGGATCAGTCACAAAAGCCGATTATTTCGTTCTTCGGAATGGCTTCATTGCTGTAAGCCCCTCTGATTTATTTCGTGGCAAGAATCAAATAGCGTCGAAATAATGTGAGATTATGATCGATTGCTGCTTCTCATATTTGCAGGCCCATCTTAGTGAAGGCAGTGATTTCGACTTCCAGAAGTTCCTGGGCAGAGCCTTTGACAACGATTTTGAGATGGTGGTGGGAATCAGGTGACCTGCGTACATCAAAAGCTGCTTAATGTAAGAGCTGACTTGTGGCATGCTGCAGCATCTGTTAGCTAGAGGCATTTTGCATTTTGCATTCTTTTGCCCGAGTCCGGATCAGTTTTTTCTGAAGCCTTTGCATGATTTGGTAGCATGGTTAGAAGGTTCCAATTATTTTCTCCATTGTCAACCTTAACTCGCTACCTTAACTAGTAAATATTGATTCCGACATTTTGGTACATAAGCATGGTCTCAAGTTTCATGGTCTTACGTGCATGCCACATGCCCACAAATTAGCTAGTATATTTTGAAGATATATTCACTTCTGACCGCGGTTAAAAAATGCAGCTTCTGGATCTGGATATTCTCCATATTATTCATATTCTTCAGTGCCCATGGTAATACAGCTTTACAGTTTCTTTGAGCAACAGCCAAACATGAGTTCATCTATCTCATAATGTTCCCATCATTTTCAGGATTTTACAGCCACTTCTGGCTGCCTTTCATCCCTCTAATGGTAATGTTTCCAACAGATTCAATATTATCAGTGCATATAGCTGAGTAAACCAATACAACTGGGCATAATTTTAGTAGCAAAGGATCAAAATGTATTATAAGGGAATATGATCATCGCTTAAACTGTTGAATGTGCAATGATGTACAGATGGTGTTGATAATAAACACAAAGTTATTAGTCACCATAACCCTTATGTGTTTGAAGGCAGGCAACAAGATGCCTGTAGTCAAGGGAGTCCCACTAGTTGAGCCTAGTGACAATCTTTTCTGGTTCAACCGCCCTGATCTCCTCCTCCCTCTCCTCCACTTCATCTTATTCCAGGTCTTTCTACACGTCTCTACATGGTAAGATTATGATGCGAGTGAACTGTTCAATTTGTCCAATGACCATGTTGCTACATGTTATTTGCATGCAGAATTCGTTTCAATTGGCGTTCTTCTGTTGGGCATGGGTAGGTACCTCGAGCAATATTTACTCTAGTTTCAAAGATTGCATTCATGCATTGCGGTGGTGACCGATTGAGAGTTGCAGAACAGTACGAGTATGGGATCAGATCTTGCTTCCACAGAGAGACGGAGGACATCGTCCTTTGTGTCGCCATTGGCGTCGTGACTCAGCTGCTTTGCGGCTATGTTACTCTTCCACTGTACGCACTTGTAGCTCAGGTACTAGGCTAGAATCTTTAGAACACTTGCATCAAAAAATACATACTACAAGAAAATTTCGCACTGCATTATAACGACAAAATAAACCACTCTCCAATGGTAACGATGATGATGATCTTGTACTATTAATTATACTGCTGTGCACAGATGGGTTCGGAGATGAAAAAGGCTGTCTTCACCGAAAGAGTGACTAATGGCCTTAAAAAGTGGCACAGCTTGGCCTGCAGGAACCTCCACAGAACTAATTCAAGCAAGAAAAGCCTTTCATCACAACTATCACTCACTGAGAATACAGCTGAAAGTGGAACCCCATTACCAGATGTACAAGAGATGGGATCCCAGGCTAGTAATGGTGGTCTTGGCAACGCCGAAAATGCTCCTCCAATGATTTCTCAAGCCAAAGTGGAGATGGGCACGGGGAAAAGCCAGCCTAAAGGCATGTACCATGATGGTGAAGTCTCGTTCGGTGAGATATCATTCGGGACCTCTTGGAAGGCGTTTGGAGGAGAGAACATCAAATCAGGAGAGATCATTTCAGAAACAGATGATGTTAACTCAGACAGTACATGATTCTGTTTAATGCTCTGGTCTGTTGGCGTACCTATTGTCCATTCTAGCCCATGCACGGGAAAAATGAGATAGTCATGATTATAGAATCGTGTCAATAACAGTAATACCTTCGATGATACAAAGAAGTCATTTTCTCTGCAGTGGCAATATGTGCTGCATATGAACTTGCGGACCTGAGGCTACCCATCATATCTGTTCTGCAGTCTGCCAAAGAACACCTTACCAACATTCTAGAAGTTAACATGGAAATAGAAATACGATGGGGAAAAAAGACAAAACAAAACAAAGCAAAAAATAAATAAATAAATTGCAAAGAGATCTTTTTTCTCTGCAGTGCCAATCTGCGTTGCATATGAACTTGAGGGCCTGAGCGTATCAATCACATCTGTTCTGCAGGATGCCAAAGAACACCTTACAAACATTCCAGAAGTTAAAATAGAAATAGAAATACGATGGGGGAAACAAAAAAAAATTCTGGTACTAACATAAAAATAGCATGGAAGGCTAGTCTGAAAATTTCAAGCTAAATTATCATGCCTTCGCCACAGAGATGGGCTAGAGCTGCATTTACATGCTCATTTACAGAAAACAGCAAGGTGGTTAAGGTGTAAATGCTGAAAGATGAAACTTATGCTTTTCAATATTCCTTTCAATGTACAGCCTTTAAATTGTACCCTTATATTCTGCGTTAGAAGTGGAGTTGAAGGATCCACAACAAAATAAGAGAGAAACTGGATGAGCAGCAGAATAGGATCCATAAACTAAACCCGGTTTTTGAATAAGAACTCCACTTTCTCAGGTATCTGCGAGCTTCTCCTTGCTGTTATCTGCATTAATGCGCCATCTGCAAGCATTTGCTGGAGTACTTTTGCTATGTTTTTGAGTCATCAATTCCAAGATGGTGACTTCCTGTCAAGGGGATCCTTAATTGGTTCATCATGCTCCTCATACCCATTGCCTAGAAGAAAACATCAGAAAGACCTAATGTGTTGAGCGCCGAATAATCCAAAAGTAGAGATTAAGTTTCAGCAGTCTAAAGAAAATTTCCAACTCAAATAATTAACTGCGTTGTTTAACTCAAAATTCATAGTCAACCATACTTGTAGGAAGCTGTCCTTGATTCAACTAATTTTTTTAAAAAAATTAATGTAGCCACCTTGCCTTGACCAGAAACTCAACCCACTATTATTGGAACTACCAAGTTGAGAAAACTGACGTCTCTGAATAGTACATAATAGTTGCAAAAAGAATAGCCAGCCATGCCAAATAATATTCTACCATCCAAAAAAAGATGCTCAAAGCAAAAAGTTTTTTACCTTTCTCTGGTAATAATTGACATATACATCCTTCAAATTGATCCATTCAGTGAAATATTGTGGCAACTTCATCTGAGAAACTCTGCATTGCTGAGGCACTTTCGTCTTTATATCCCAATTACCACTACATGTGCCAAATAAAAACTTGTTTATTCAAAAAAAAAAATCTGATCATATGTTACACTCATGAAGAATATACCGACAAATAATAGAAATAAGGTACAAATAAATAATTACACAATAAATGAAAGCGCATGCAAGTATGCAACAACTAACCATGTCACAAAAGCTGCTTGATGGAGGGAACTACCAACACCGTTTTTCCATAATCCATGTTTTGTTATCCACTCCTCAAATTGTTCAATAACTTGCTTAAATGGGATAGCAGTGTCATGCCATACTCTGCAACCAGTGAAAGCATACACCTCAGCAGAATGAATATTACAATAAAAAAATGAAAAACTATTTCAGATGGAAAATCAAAGCAACATCCAATACGTTTTGCACAAGATTGTTAAATAAAAAGAAAAGACTAAATGCAGCAGCTTGACAATAGAAACAATTACAGAATCAAGCAGCTGCTGACAGTTAAGTTAACATTAAAATGACCAACTGTCATGTCCCAGACTGAATACCAATAACTTAGGTAGGAAGAATAACAGATAACCTAATTCAATCGGACTTCCACACAAGTATACCATAATGTTCAAGCATATTCTAAAACTGTTGACAACACCTAGAATATGTATTTCAAGCAAAAAAACGGTCCCTGAGAAAATTATGAAGGAAATTTCACATGCATATTATGTCCAATGATAAAGGCTTCACATGAACAATGAAGGCTAAAATGAGTACCGATCAACTCCCATCTTTCCATATTTTCCCTGAATATATTCATTTATTCTCTGCTCACTCATTCCAACAGGCCTCACAAACCTGAAACATGGAAAAGTAAAACATAAAAAGAGTGGCTACTACAAGGACTTGGAATACCTATTTAATTTACCCTCTACATTGTTAATCAAATATAGGTTACTTACCATGTTTCAAGTTTCATATTACCTCTATTAAGAGCTAATACTACTACAAGGACTTGAAAATAAAAAAACTAGTAAGTAAAAACCAATATGTAGCTTCGTAAATCAAAATCCTGGGGTTCCCTTAGCTTGGTTCCCGAAGTCTAGTTTATTAATTTTCTCACCAATCACCTCCGCAGGTGTTCAAAATATTCTATATAATCCAATTAGCTTTTTTGATACAATATAGCTGGCAGTATATATATTTCAACAAATTGAAAAAAACGCCTGTACAATAAATCCAGACACGCATATGAAAGTCTGAAACTAAAATCCAAGAAGATGATAACAATACCTGTGGAAAAAGTCTACGTATTCCCTTGTTTTGGCATCCATTAGAATGACAGGAAACTCCAGGATCTCAACTTTCCCCTCCAAGTCAAGCACCAAAAGATAGTTCAAAGACTGAGAGCTACCAGACCTAACAATAGCTCCAGCCACTTGAAGCCCCACGGACAAATCATGATTGAACCTCTCCAAATGGATCGGATCATCCATCTAGAATTCAAAAAAGTACACACCACTATGAAAAATTATTCAACCCCAAGCCCAAAACAAGGTTCAAAAACCAGGAATTTCAACAAACAGGTAATGACCATCGGCCACCAACCTAAAGAACAGACGATGATCGCCATAAACAACTTCCATAAAAAAAACTAATACAACGTTAAAGAAAGCATCCACACATATGCAAAGCTAAAATTAAAAGATTGCATCTTTTCCAATCACCGACCCAATAGAACAGCACAAACGGCAAACAAACAGAAAACAAGGCCATTGTAAGAGGTCAGAGACAAACCATAGTGCAGCGACCTTGAGTGAAGTACAGGCAAGTAGGCCGCCACCGAGAGCTGCCGCTGGTGGGTGCCGCGACGGGTTCATCACGTGGAGAAGCTTGCGAGGGAGGAGCATCCATGATCAATGGGGATTGAGAAGCAGAAAGAGAGAGGCTTCGAGATTGGATAGGGGATGTAGAGAGGAGACGTCTCCGGCGAGAAGCGAGAGTAGAGAGGAGACGTCTCCGGCGAGAAGCGAGCGCTGAAGGAACGTACGAGGAGAAGAAACAAAGATGGCGGGACGAACTCATGGTGGTTGGACAATTTGTCCGCTTGTCCATTAATCATAAACCATAATTCATATGAATATACTCATGTTTAAATATCAAAATATATCGATAATATTATTAAAAACCACGAAGAAATATGGTAACAAAAACAAATATACTGCAGTATATATGTATAGAGGGCAGTTGCAATTGATATAAAAAGCCAATTAGTAATATTACTTGTTAAGTTGTGTGGGTTAAGGATTAATTCACGTTGGAATGGGTTGAACGTCGCGAGTAGTTGCATTTTTTGTTCTAAATCATATAAGCCACTAAAAATATATATATAGAGAGAGGAAACAATTAGGTTTAAGTAGTAAGATCTTTCGTATTTTTGTTCGCTTTATTAGATAGATATAGTCAGATTCCATCCAAGTAAAACTCGTCTTTTGATTGTTCTTTGGTCGGTAGGATCAGGATTACATTTAGTACTCCAAAGCTCACTACCATTCATCTAATAAAAAGGTAAAAAATATTAGAATTAAGGCGGCTAATTGAACAAGTCAGCTTCTGAGTATTTGACATCAGCTCAACTTGACTCGAAATTCAATGTTTAAATAATTAAACTAGAACTCGACTTAAGTTCAAATTTTATGAGTCGAACTTAAATAAGATAATCTTCAACTCGACTCGATTCGATTATAACTCAAACTCATTTTGTAGTTCGACTCAAACTCGATTCAATATACATAATATCATATATCTATTCAAAATATATTTTAAATTATAAATAAATATTATTATTGATTAAATTTAATTATAACTAATTATATTTATTTATATACAATAAAATAACAAAATAACACCAATACATGGATAATTCAATTTGGAGAGTGTCATCCAAAGTTACGTGTTCAATTGGCGCTCATCACATTATCATTTTTCCTTGGATACATATAAAAGAAAAAGCTGAACTACTCAATCGTTTAGCAGCCCTAATTAGAATAAGGAACAAACATGAGAATAATCAATAGAGCATTTTCCCAATGTTACTGACTTGGATGGGTTAGTCAAGCGGATGGGCGTATAACCTCATGTGAACCCTACTAGAAGGAAAAATATGAACAATTTTTTTAACACAATCAACCTTTGTCGAAATAAACTAAGCCACGCACGTTTCAGTAGAGAGGAAATAACAACCTATCATCGACCACAATTTTTGTTTGTCATCACAACTCATAAGGCATTGCCGATTTTACACCAGCCTCCATCTAACATCGTAAAATCTAACACTACGTTCAAATTTGCAGTTTCATGACTTCTTGAACGCACCTCTTCAATGTCCACAAGCAGCATGCCATCGCAGCACACCTTCTCAGCAAATAATTGCTTGGGGCAACTAGAAAACCGAGTAAAATTAAATTAAATTAGAAAAAAAAAACAGAACACCAAATCAACAATACTTGCTTTAGCATAAACACCATACCTGCCACAGGGCAATTTCGCAACGTCCTACTGGATTGAATGTATATCATCACAGCTTTCTTTTCATAAACATGCTTGCACTCCATAGTGCACCAAAATATGGAAAAGTATTGGTTTAGCTTTCGATGAATAACTCACTTTCTGGTTGGCCTCATACAACACAAGCATGCATTGAGGCATATCGAAAGCTGGAATCAACTAGAACCGGAACTATTTTTCTACAAAACGAAGTCTGATATTTTACGCATAAAAAATCCTAAAGCAGGTATGCGAAGGCAAATACTAAAAGCCCAAAGAAATTTTTTACTTTACACAATTGAAATGTCCGTTTTATGCAAGCCAGTTGTGTACCGTTCAACAGCTGGTAAAATAACTCCAACACTTCCACATAAGCCAGATCAAAGAACACTCACTTGCACACAGGTTCTTCAAGCCCGGAAACGGGCTTTCCAGACAAAGGGCACATGGTATTGAGAAGATTGCATTGAGTAGTTGTCATCACAATCGCCTCCAGCTCCTCCCCTGGCATTGGCTGGCCAGCCTAATGAACATTCTGCAGGAAGGAATAAAATGGTTATTTGTGTTCGATCTACTTTATAATAAAGCTGTCTCTTCAGTTCAATGATTGATTGCTAAAATAAAGTAGCACCCACGCATGTTTATGTGGAAAGAATAAGTCTTGGTTGTAGCAATTAATGTTTGATTCACATTATTTATGAATAAAAATTCATTGACATTCTGAGCACATTTATATGTTTCTGGTTTTGTATTCTTGTATTCATTGGTGCGCATGATTATCATTTAATCAAGAATTAGCCAAACATTATAATTTCTCAATTATTGATCTTATTTGATATGCTATTAATATTGTCGAACATAGAAGAGAGTGTGCCAAATATTCAATGTATCACCATGATTCGTATGAGTAATATATCTTACAAAAATATTTATGATTTTTATAGAGATAAAAAAAATTATATGAGCATTTAATATTCATTAAATCAACATAAAGATTATTACATGGATAAAGTGGGAGAATGTTCGATATTGATCTATTTAATAAAACATAATTTATATAACTGTTCATGAACATCTCTATGTTTGAGGTCCAGCAATTACGTGATGGATGTCTTTAACCGTCTGTTTAAATAAATTGAAACCGTCCATTCTCTATCTTCACAATTTTCACCCTATGATTCTCCTGCGTGATTGAAGAGAAGAGTAGGAGAGAAATAGTTTCTCTGTTTCTTAAATCATAGAATCTGTTATGTTTTAATGAATTTTGATGCATAATATTTTGGCATAAGTAAAAGTTTTCTCCCAACAGTTTAACCAGCGTAAAATCAACCAAAAGGGAAGGAAAGACTATAAAGCAAATCACGATATCTGAAATACCAATAACACAATATGAATCATACCCAAACAGCTTCCTTGAATTGACGAATAAAAGGATTGCTCTTCCCAGTCGATGGACTGTCCTGTTTAATCTTCGCCAACTCCTCTTCCATAAGCTTCTTGAAATTTGTCGGCTTCAACATCTCCAAAAGATTCAAAACCAAATCATATTGAAACAACAAGACGAACAACAAACACCTCTCCTCCCGCACAGTGGCTATCCCCCGCCACCCGACGACTACAGTCATCAGACGTATCCAGAAGCCCAATCACCGCTTCTTCTAGTTCGCTAACCTGCATATAACATCAAAACACCCAATTTTTTACAACCAAAAGCCCAACATTACCACCAAAAGAAATAAACGCACCAAATCCGGGCGTTTCTCCTTCTCCAAGTCCGTAGCAACGCTTTTGATCATCGACAACCCTTTTCGAACGTCCTAAAAGTGAAAAACGCAGGAAGAAAGCAATTGGGAGACGGGAAAAGCCCGGAAGAAAACGAAGAATAAGGCATCGGGGGAGGAAGTGCGACAACTGCCGCGAGGGCTCGAAGTCGGAGCGCAAGGTGGCGCCGGCGGTGGATGCCCGGCCACATCCACCATCGGTGGCCGGGCTCGCCGGGGCCGTCGCCCGAGTCATTGTTGATGGGATTGACGAAAGAGAAGGCGGCGCCAAAACGTCATTTCCGGGTAGGTGGGCGGCCCGTTTATTCTGTGAGATGAAATGGGCCGCCGCTGTGGTTTGGATGGGCCTGGCTCCGGCTGTCAGCCCTTGCGAGGCCCATTTTAAGGGTGAGGTTATCTGGTTTGCCGCATGGCCGCAAAAATAGGAATTTGAATCAAAATTGGTTTTCGTAGGGAGTCAGAACTAGAATTAATATCAGTCTAAATCGGATGAGAATTGGTTCAGTTGAATCGGCCTGAATCAGTCTAATATAAAATTTTCAACTTAGTCAAAATTAGTGGGTTATTAGTATAAAATATGTCCTTCTGATTTAATTTTCATGTTATAATATGTATTATATTTTATGATATTTTTAGGATTTTTTAATAATTATTTAGAATTAGTTATTATTTTTGACTCGAGTTAGAGTCATGTCAACTTTTAATTACGAAAATGCCACTGATATTTCATTCCTCATCTTCCCCGCCACTGCCTATGTACCCTCCCTCGATCGTAGCTGCCCTGCCCCGTTGCCACCCTCACCTCTCTATTGCCTAGTCGCCCCCCTCGCCCCCTATCCAGCCCCTGTCGCCCGTCGCACTGTCGCCGCCCTCGCCCAATCGCCTCCCTCGCTGCCCCGTCCACTGCCATCGTTGCCACCTAGCCCCCCCCCCTGTCGCCTGTCACCGCCATTGCCACCTCCCTACCACCAGTTTAAATTGGGTGAAAATCGGTTCAAATTGGCCGATTTGCGGACCGATTCGAGCTTAGCTAATTCAAAGGGTTTTTTAAATCGGATTGTCGCTGATCCGATTTATGCATCACTTGTTTGCCGTTCTTTCTTTTGTAAGGTAAAAATTGCAGAGAGTAAAAATTGGTGAAAACTTATTAAAAATTCAGTCCAACAGGTAGAATTCAGTTAAACTTATGAAAAAAAATTACAAAAATTCTTTTATTTCTAGCACGGGAAAAAAGATAGTAGTTAGAAAAAATATTTTACACGTCCAAGTAGCCGGCAATGCAATCAAATATATACAGAGTGAGTACTGTTATTAGATACATTTGATCTTGGCGTGGATTTTGAAGGGACTGAGCTCGAAAGAGAGAACGAGCCCTTATCCACATTTACTGGTGTGTAAATTAACTTTGAGAAGTTTTTTTATTAGGCCCCTTATATGAACCCTTTGAACCAATGATCGAGGGTAAATCTTTCTATTTTGTAAGAGAGTCAGCAGAGAGGGGTGAAAGAATCAAAATAAATCAATTCTTCTCGTTTGAGGCTCATAAGTTAGTTTAAAAGTTTTGGACTCAGACTTGAGAAGTTAATCATAAAATATATCGATAGAGAGTAATTAATGGAGTTTTAATTAGAAAGTCATAAAATAGAGTTGACTCAAAGGATTATTTCGAGTCAAATTAAGTTTTAAAATTATGCTCACAAGATGCTCATTTCAAAAGGGCTCATAAAAAAATCCAATTAACTTCTACCAAAACAAAAAAAAAGATGATTTACTAGAGGGAATTTGGATTCCTACATATTTACTGCTCTGCCAATTTATAACTCTGAGCATTTTTTCTCCTTTCGGTTTTCCATGCAATAGCAAACCTTCGTTTGGCAGCAGTTTGAAGTATTGCAGATAAGACCCAATTGACAAAATAAAAAAAATTAAATAACGCCGGTTGTTTGTCAACGACAGCCATGGATGCCAATTTGCGACGAGCAAGTAAGCTTCTCAGCAGACACTCAGATTGTTCTTCCATGTGAAATATGGGTTGGACGAGGCCGGCAGGCGCTCTTGTCAAAGATAAATACAGTCGGCAATTTTGTATCCTAAGTGCGCACTATGTATTCATTTTCTTTGACTATAGAATAGTACAGGTTGTCCAGCCAACGAGACATCGTATTCACATATGATCCAAGATTGCGTATTTCACATACCATTAATGACATGTTTATTGAGATTGATATTGACACACATATATATATATATATACATCGGTCAAATATGAACGGTGGCATGAGGTCATTGATCCAAGTTGGTTGATGCTTGCATCCATCGCTCTTGCCTAAATATAAATAAACTATATATTTAGGCAATCCTAATGATATCCATCAAAATGATGATATCCATCAAAGGAGATTGGGTAATGTCACTGGATAAGTAGGTGACGTACGTATGCGCTAAGAGACCAAATTGGTGGGTGCTTTGTTTATCCAAAAACTCGTCTTCATTGATCGAGCGTCACACATCTGGGTGGCGGCCATGGTGATTGAAATGGACTCGATCGGCACTCGGAAGCATTCAAATTATGGCTCAAACATAAAAAGTCAAGTTTTGGCGTGGACTCGTGGTACCTCCCGCGGCTACAAGGTTAACACCTTTCCAACGTCTTCATGACGAAGGTACTTAATTTTGAAATAATTGCCATGTGGATGTAATTAAGTGACCTAAGAATCCCAAAATAAAGGAAAAAAGATTATATACTTTGGCACCAGCAAACTTACTTGATAATGCTTTTTTCACTAAAAAACATATATAAGTAATAATTATACAGTTTTTACTTAACAAGGGCGGTCACAACTACTGCAATATTTAATCATGATATTCTTAAATTAATTTCACATTCAATATCTAATGTAGTAAAATTTAATTTATTAGTGAAATCATTTAAAGATTTTTTATTTTAGTTAATCATTTTAAAAAGGTGATTTTGATCAATAATTTGCACTTAAAATGAGTGTTATAAATAATATTGACCGACCTGAAATCAAGAGATAGATTGAACGTAAACTAGCTAGTTAATTTGTATTTTGATTGAGTAATTACATTTCAAAAATTGATTAATAGTATCGTTATTAAAATTTTGAAGCTCGTCCTAGTTGCTTCAAAATCTAAAGGCTGCAATCCTAGTTGTTTCGGAGATCTCAAGACTAGAGTTACTGAGTCTTAATGCCTAAATCAAGAGTTTTTAAACTAATGAAGTAGATATATTTATAATATAGTAAGGGGACTAAGGGCCCGTATTAGTGTCGTCAGGTTGACTTGCCAACTATTCTTTTCTGTCATTATTGGCAATTTAGATTTGATGGGCAAGGGTTAGTCTTTCCACCGCGTGTTTGTTTGTTTCGTCCGCCGCCCAACTTGGCTTCCTCGTTGATCGCATTAACATTGAATAACGCTTTAAAAAATGCACATATAACTCACCGGCCCAAACAAGTGTGAGATGCATGCATGCATGTGTATATATATATATATCTTAGCAATTGAAAATATACATCATTTGTGTAATAAGAAAAACAATCGATTTTTTTTCTTGTATACCTGATAAAAAAGAACTTTTTAATAAAATATTAGGCGGGCTGGCTGTGTCATTTGGCTGGAAAGCTTTTCTAGAACAAGCCGTGCCCATACAATTACCGTGGTTTTTTCTAATAAGCGCCATTAAAAGGATATATTTGTTCATGCGAGAGTGGTTTTTCTAATAAGCGCCATTAAAAGGATATATTTGTTCATGTGAGAGCTCAATTCTAATAACAATGAAATGAAATATTATATATGGGTCTCATCATGTAAGATTTGGGGGCTAACTCAAAGGCAAACCCATTAATTTAGTTTCGTAATGAAAAGTCCGATCTATAACTTTAAAAAAATATATTAGACACAAAAACCTCTTTGATTTGTTGTTGTCTTTGATCAGCTCTAAAGTTAAACCACCGCCCTTTGGGGCACATAGAAACTAGTTGCATCTGAAAACAAGCTTATCACAAAAAAAACGCAACCCAACTCTCACCACCCCAATCAATGACTCAACATCTATCTACCAATAATACTGCACACTAAAATCCAAAAACCCCGCCTCGTCTGACGTCACCCGCAGCGACTTCAACACGTAAGATGACGTCACCCACGGTCTACACGTGAGTCGCGCACCCGCAGGGGATAATGCCACGTCATGGCCGAAATAGGGGGCGGAGAAAGAAGGGCCTGCTCGAGTCATCACACGTCATCTGACAGCACTCCTCGTGGGCCCCGGTCCCAACTGACGCCGTCGCCCCCATTAACGCCGCCCTCCATCCCCATCATGTGTCGTGTGGGTATCTATATGTATATATATATACATAGATCTTGCCGTGAACTTGTAAATTCGCTGATCTATCTGCTTCCTTGTCTGTTTATTTCGAAAAAAATGCAAGAAGCTATGCCGTACCGTTCGTGGTCTAGCATGACGGCCCGGCCAGGACTGGCCAGGCCGAAGCCGGAGGAGGTGACCAAGGCGGCGGGAGGGGCGGATCGCCGAAAACGGTGGAGAGCTTGGCGGAGGAGAACGCGGTGCTGGTGGTGGGACGGCGAGGGTGCTGCATGTGCCACGTGGTGAAGCGGCTTCTTCAGGGGCTGGGGGCCAACCCGCTGGTGTACGAGATGGAGGAGACGGAAGCGGGGCCGGCGGCGGCCGCCGCCGAGCAGTTCCCGGCGGTGTTCATAGGGGAAGCTGGTGGGCGGGCTGGAGTGGCTCATGGGGGCACATATTTCCGGCCAGCTTGTGCCGGTTTTGAAGGAGGCCGGGGCCTTGTGGCTCTAATTTGGCTAATTATGGTCACTGTCAGATCTATTAATTATTACCCTTTCTGATCTGCCCCTTTGATTTTTTTTATCCTTGTAATGAGATTTGAGTTTTAATTATTTTCTATAACATTAAAAAGGTCTTTCTATTTTTCCCCTTTTGTTTTTGGTAAGTCCCATGTATAAAAATTACATAAGGATGATGATCTTTGTGGTGATACACTTGTAATCGTAATCGGCTTCATTCGTGCATGTAAACCAATTCAAGATATTACTTCTCATGCTCCACGTTTGGATCATTTGGTACGCCGCATCAATTGGGTGGTAGGTGCAAGCTGTACCCATCCGAAAAGTGAACCCGACCGGCAAATTGTCGTGGGCACAAGATAAGTATTAGCACCGCCACATGGAGGATTGAGGATGATGGAAAAAAGATACAGAAAATTATGGAATGGGTGACTTTGCGTAGACTTGTTAAATTATGCAAGCTGTATGGAGGAAGTTTCATGGCCCCGCAGTTACGACGTTGGGATGGATTTTACTCAAGCTGCAAGGGCCCGTGGAGCACTTGTGGGTGTGATGGGCAAGGGCAAGTGCTTCATCATATCCCTATACCAAGCTTGAAGATAGTTTTTCTTTAAAAAAAATAATTTTATTTTAATACGATAGCAACATTAATAAGTTTTAATTATCTCTTCAAATCCAAACGCTTTGGTCAACAATATTGCAATAAAATTTCCTCACATTTTGATCAACAAAAACACAAAATAATCTTAGGCGATAATGGTTCTATTTTTCAACTCGATCGGGTTGATTTTAACCATATTTGACAAATTTATAAACATTTAATTTTTTAAATTAATAATGAGAATTTCGATCCACGAAATTAATTATTTTAATTTCGTCCACCACAATTCTAAACGTAATTGCAGCCCTAACCATTTATTGGGCCGTGATACCATTACCCAATAAAATGGATATTGGCCATCGCGGCCCATCGAAGGCGGCCAATCTTCTCTTCTCCCATGGCGGTCGCCGACCACTCTCCCCGCCGGGAGGAAGATGAGGACGCCGCGGAGGAGACGTCTGCTTGCAATCCGCCTCCTCCTTCTTCCGATGTCGCTTCTCAAACCTCTCTCTCTCTTTTCTTATTATTATCCCATTATATGTGCACTTTATTAATGTGTTTGGTGCTTGGCTTGAAAGCATTGGCTTAAGCTGTTTGAAGTCTTTTTGTTACCGTCTGGCCGGCAAGATTGGGTTTTTAACTGTGGCGGGATGTTCAGGCTTCTGTTTCGGCTCGTTTTGTTGATTTGAAAGCTATATAAAGTATATAAAAAGTTTGAGTGGTCAGCCTTAGTATGAGCAGTCATATATTCTACAGTAAAAATACTCTGGCTTTAATGTATATTATGTGTAAAACATAACCATGTTTTCCTCCAAATGGTCTGCTATATGAAATTTTTTCTTTTTTTGTTTTTTCGTGCTAACAAAATACAATTTTTTGGAATACATTGAATATATTTACATTGAGCATATGTACTACTTTTTTTTGTTTTGCTAATGAGACGACTGGGAATACATTGAACGTGTATGCTACTTTTTCTTCTAATGTTAATAAATTGAAATTTGCATAGATTTTACATTTCTTTCACGCCAACAAAATAGCTTCAATGAGATAATTAACCTAGTCTGTGCTTTTCGTGTTGTGTTTTAGGATTTCTAGTATTATGTTTTGATTTAGCTGAAATAAATAAATTGCTTAAAAGGTTATCAGTGTGGGCAATAATCCAGTCTGATTACTGTTTCTCGCTTGTGCTTAGATTCTACATATAATGGGACGTTTATCATGTGGTATTTTTTTGGCTTTCTAGTAGATAGGTTCTGTTTACCTGATAGCATACTGTAAAATGAAATAGAATTTGAATCGCTTGATTTTTGTATGATGTTTAAGGGTAAGGAATGTGTGTGCGGTTTATGTTGTTTTCTTGTAGAACATTGTATTGTGTTGTGCAATTGCCAATTGGTTTTTGGGGACACTGCATTTTTTAAGTGGATGAAAGATTCACTACTTTTTCTTTACATCTCTTCATTTGGAACCATATTATATCAAAGTGACTAATCATTTCTTTATATCTGATCCTTTGGAGCAGGTTTTTGATTCCTCAATAACAGTTGATCCTAGCTATATAATATCCCTTATCAGAGGGCTTCTTCCATGTAGTAAAAGAAGTGAAAATGATCTCCATAAGGAAGATAAAGTTGACTATGTCTTCAATAAGAATTTAGACAATGGAATGCACCAGGATGCACAAAATGAGTTTGTTAATGGTCCAGAGATACCACTGTTGGAAGATAAATGGGAGGATAATGGCTGCATTTTGTGGGACCTGTCTGTTGACGAAAATCATGCAGATTTAATGGTATAAAACCATCTCTTTATATGTGATTTTATGTACATTTTCTGTCAAATTTATAGACGATCTTTTTTTGTTTTATTTATTTTTGTTTTTTAAAACAATTCTCTGACTCCAAGGAAATGCACGACAATTTTTGTACAGTTGTGGTAATGAATTAGTAAACTGAGTAACAATAATCTTTGTACTCAGTTTCTACAATAAAAAACAAGAAGACAAATGTCTGAGTGTTTGATCTAATATCCATTTCCATATCTAATATATTGCTTACCATCATTTCGCTGTCAGAGTAGAGCTTTCTGTCATGTATTCAATTGTAAGATTAGTGACTGAAAAATATGTCTGTACGTGTTCTCCAAATGCAGGTGGAAAATCTTATACTCGATGTACTTCATTCAACACTTGCTGTTACAAGTTCAGTGCGTATTAGGGTAAAAAATATTTACCAGAATCACTTTTGCAATTTGTGATTTTTACTTTATGGGTGTTAATTCACATCAATCTTTCTCTCCAAGGAAATTTGCATTGGTATTATTGCTAATTTGGCCTGCCATGAAGCTCCAATGAAGATAATTAGTTCTAGACATGAGCTGATTGATGCAATCATTAAGCAGTTGTTTTTGGATGATTCACCCTGCCTCTCTGAAACGTGCAGGTAATGCATAAATGAGACATTTTCGATATTTTTTATGGTCTGTTTTCTTTGTATATCTTTGTTCCGTTTTCGCTGAGTTTTGATTAATGTTTTTTTATTTTCTTTTTATATTTAATTTCAGTTAAACTTATGATATTTTAATCTTCTTTTCCACTTGCGGTTTTCTAGAATTCTTTATCGGAAACTGTATTAACTCGGGAATTCATCCAAAATAAAACTGGGAATTTTTCATGATGAATCTTTTTTATATCTATAGCATCCTCACACAGGTTATTGACTTTGGGTATTCAAGGTTGTGGAACTGTCTATTGGGCTGAAGCTTTGAAATCAGAGCATGTTCTATCACGTATCTTATGGATTTCTGGAAACACATTGAATTCTCAGCTGTTGGAAAAGGTGTTAATAAAAAATTTGCTATTTCTGATTGAAATGTCTCTGCAGAAAATGTTATTAGTTTGATGCAAATTTTTCTAAGGCTTTGAAATTGTGTCTCTCCTTGGTATCTTACCTGGTAGCGATGTTTCCTACTTACAGTGAAACACTTTCAATCTCCTTTTTTAATTATCAATAAATTTATGCTTTACGTCCCTCAAGTTGTAGAGATCTTAATTAGTTAATGGAAACGAAAATGTTGTAAAGATGGTTTTCTTTATGGTCAATATTATCTCTCTCTTCGTGGTTGATTGAAAGTGAATTTCTGCAGTGTCTTGAATTTTTGTTGGCAATCTTGGAAAATGAAAATGGTGAAGTACGCGCTTTCCTTCCACCTCTGATGGACTTGGGTTTGCCAACACTCTTGGTTAGCTTGCTGACAAGCGAGATGAGCATCTTAGTTGATGAAAGAAAACATGAAAGGTATCTGTTATTTTTTACCTAATGTCAAGGGAAGAGCAGAATACATTTTGTTTTTTTGTATTGGCCCAAACCTTTCCAGATACAACGTTATGATGGAGCATTTATCTTTTCTAGCATGACTGACAAAATTTAGTACAATTAGCATTTCCTATTTTCTAGTTTCTGCAGGCAATAAAAGATTTCTTATCTCTGATTTAGATGTGAGTCTAATTTCTGAAAAATGAAAGATTTCCAAAGTGGATTATTTCTATCAGGAGTGAATTTTGAAATTAGAGGCAACATCTTTATCTATTAGATTCAGTTTCATTTGTGATTCCTTCCTAACATTCTTTTGCATGTTGCAGATTTTCTATTGTTGATTTGATCTTATGTGCAATTGAGGCAATTTCGGTAACCGACAAATATTCACAAGTTATATCTTCAAATAAGGAGCTTTTTTCCTTGCTCGTTGGACTAGTCAAGCTTTCTGACAAGAGCGAGGTTGGCAATAGTGAGCTAGGTTTTCATTGAAGTATGTCGTGAGTGCTTGCATGAAAGGTTGATGGTTTTTATTTTTTTGTTTTTGCTTTTTGTAGGCTGGTTCTGCTTGCGTTATTGCTGTGGTCATACTGGCAAATATTTTGTCCGATGCGCCAGATCTTGTGCTTGTGCTGTCAGAAGGTAGTTATTTAGGCTTTTATTTATTGACGAATCTAGATTTCTGCAACTTATGCTGTTAGTGACTTATATTTCTTTATAGATGTTAGCTTTCTGGAAGGCTTGCTTGATACTCTTCCTTTTACATCTGATGATTCACAAGCTCAAAGTGCATATTGGAATGTCTTGGCAAAAGTGCTTATTAAAATTGAAGAGAGGATCAGGAATGACACATCGACAAAAATGCAATCGCATTATGTAGTTTTATTGAACAAGTCGGATTTAATTATGGAGGATGTTTTCAATCACCATACAGATGATGAACCCAATGATGATGAGAAGCTCTTCAATGGTTCTGCTAGGGGGACAAATTTGCGGACATCTGTATCCTTGTTTATGAAAGAAGTACCATCTTCATGCCAAACAAATAGTAGCTAAACTAACAATATTTCTGCTTGCAGTTCTTTTGGATTACAAATGCAATCTTTCGTATCAAAATGGTTGAACGTTTTAGAGTGTTAACCTGATATAGTTTTCTTTGCTCAGCCAATGTTTATGAATAATGTCAATCAATGGTTTTCTTTCACTTGGGCAACAGCTGGCCAAAATTGCAAGTATCATAGAAGAGGTAATCTTATCAAGGGCTGAAAAATCAAATGAGGATTTGGATCAGAGAGACGGGGATTGGAAAGCTCAGGAATTACTTGGATATTGTCGGAAGCACATTTAATGTATATTCTATAGAACCAGGTGTGTCTACTCTTTTCTCGTTGCAGTTTCTTTTTCTGTCACAAATTACAAGGTGAACCATTCTAATGTGATTTTGTGGATACATTTGCTTGAAGTGACCTTTCCCATATCATATATGTTCATTAGCAACCGTCTCGAGTCTATGTATGTTTCTGGTGCAGGAATTTTGTTGATTCTGATGGGGACACTTGTTAATTGTTAAATTTGTATTTATCATGGTTATATTTGTTTATAGTTCAATGTGTCTATGACTATATGACCGATGTCCTTGAAACTTTTGAAGAAATTTTTGAGCCCAATACCTTGAAAACCAGCCTTCCTCTCTATGATTGAATTACACTTTTCCATCCACTCGTGTGTTGAATCGAATAACATAGAATAGCCAAGTGTCTGCTTCATAGCATGTAATGTCGAGTTGAAACATGTACGCAGGAGCACCACCACCTCGAAATTTCTACACTTTTTTAATGCTTTTAAGGACATGCAATTTGCCATTGTTGTCCACACAGAATAGCTTCTTTGTCAGTGGACTTGTCATCTTCTAGGTGCGGTTCCTTTGATTCCCATTTAAAGTATAATATTTTGACTGATTCTTGAATGAAAAAATCACCCTTCTAGTTTATTGTTGGCAATAAGAACATATATACGCATACACTAGTGTTCAACATTGAAAAAATTTGATCCTCCTGGGAGCGACGCGTAGATGGGGACGCCGAGCTTCCACCCAGTTGATGATCGAGACAGTGACGGTGAAGACGCTCAGCGTCCCCAACAGCGTCGCTTTGGGCGTCGCAACCTGTTCTTAATGTTCCTAAGGAATGGGCCGAATATTTCCTCCTAGATGCAGATGCAGCAAACATATGACCTACCGTCCGTAGAGTCCTCTCTCTCTCTGCATGATTGTCTTTTAGAGGGTAAGAAAATTGTAGTGCGACCCAACGCATGGCCACAAACGATAAAGATTCTTTAGACGCACCCTCACCAGCAGAGGTCTAGAGAGAGATTGTCGAAGATGGCCATCGTTTAGTCAATGGAACAATTAGAACAGAGATTCGACTCTTCTTTTTGCTTGCTTATTGGATCATGGAGCTGGGGTTGAGCTTTGAAGAACTCTTTTACTGATTGTCCAAACATAAAGACCAAATGGGCCGTTGAATGAAATCAACACCATTCCAAACAAATCCATGCAAAAGAAGCTAATTTCACATATGCGCCCCTGGTTTTGGCTTTTCGTGGGTTGCGGAAGGTAAAACTTTAAAGCTAAGTATTGAAGGGATGGAGACAGGCGGCCAATTACTGGCTTCCCTTTGTTGTTTGATTGCTAATGTATACCCGATGGAATTAGAAAACAGTGTAAAAGTGTGTATATATGTATATATATACACACATATCACTATACATATTGTGTGTGTGTTGTATAATTAATTAATGAGAAAAACTTGTTTCATCGCCTTATATGCCGTTTTATAACTTGTAGAGAAGTTCTCTTGTAGTAGTACTGATGAAGAGATTGAATATATAATATAAAACATAGAGGCTTGATTGGAATATACATACATATACTTAACAGAGTATTTCAGAGGAATATTCATATTAATACCAGTAGACTTGATGCCTTTGATTGAGATGCTTGAATATTTAAAAAAGTGCAGGAGTTTAGAGCCATTATAAGTTCACGGGCTTGGCTTATTCTGACGGAATGACGACGTTTATCTACCAGTAGACAAATTATAACTTGCACGGACCATGACAGCGTCATAGTCTGCAGCATTTTCTAAGTAAAAACAGCGTTCAAGTAGTCAATTTACATTAAAAAATCTAGGTTACTGATTCATTTCATTTTTCACTTGGGACAGCTTTTATGCTTTTTACTAAAATAACTTTAGGATTTCTCTTAAAACTTATATTAATTAGAGCATTGTTTTTAAATTTTCAAATACATATGTTAACTTCCAGATGGCTCATGTATGGTCTAGCAGACTTCAAACACCCAAGAGGTTAAACTGTACAAGTTAAAACTTGGTGGAACAAGAAGACAACGGCAAAAACGGCTTGATCTCCTTGTGTAAAAACTAAAAAGAGCTGCAAAACCAGGTATCAAACGAACATAACCTTAGTGACAAGCCTCTGCTTTTCCCAATCTATAAAATTTTCCTTTACACATTTCTATTAGCTTTGATAAGTATATATACTAGCTAATTTACAAGACCGACACTCTTATTTTAAACAAGAAATCAGAAGATTTGCAGTGGGAATCTGAATTCTGATCCGTGAGAGTTGTTTGCTGCTGGGGAAAAACGCGATCGAAACTGCTGCATGCTTTGTCTTGGTGAAGAGTAGTGAGAATATTCTCAGGCGACAAGGTTCATACACTAAGCTCCAAAAACCATGGTTAGAATAAACTCCAAAAGCAAAGCAAGGCATCTAATTGTGATTAGAGTATGATGAAAGGCAATAGGAAAAAGTCAGCCCACTATCAGACGACATCCCAATCTTCCAAAAATTCACTGTCTACTTCACTCTCTTTTACATTCCCTCTTCATCAATCTTCTTACTAATCAGCTTGTTCAACATATGCAACTCTTTGGATTTCTTTGCTAATTAATTAGATTAAACTCGCCAAGATCCTAACGTTGGTGATCATATATTAGTATTACCACTTATTTGCTTAAAGGCATGGTGAAAATTACAAGGATATATAAAAATAACAGGAATATTATGTAGACCTTCAACGTAGCTCATATATGTCCCATTGAGACTCACTGGTCAAAATATAGTCTGATGACATATTTTGGATAGAGTGAAACATCATATTGCAATTATATTGTGCATTATTGTACATATAGGGCCGTCGTCAAATAATTACCACATTTTTACGCTTAAACCAACTTTCTTTTTCACGTTCCAAAAATTGAAAGGTAATGTGCAGACAAATTTCATTAGTTAGTTAATTAATTAATAAGCCAATTTTGCGACCTTCTTCTTTGTAGTTGGCCACCAAGAATTGCAAATAGCATCACTCAATATATTTAAAAAATCAGTAAAATTGTAGTGTCGATAGTGTCACTGTCCGAGTAGCATTCTCCGAGTGTCATTCCCTTTTGTTTTGTTTCTTAATTTGAGCTTCTCGGCCAAAAATACCTTCTATTTTACAAGCACCGAGGCCTTGCATGGAGACAGACAGCTAACGTACAAATAGAAACCATTCCTTCCATGCTCTATGCGTAGTTTTAAAAGTTGGAGCTCGGACTCAACTTCATTGCTGTTAGAGTTCACTTGCTTCTATGATTACTTATCCATGCGGAACGGTCTTTGCTTCTGTAATTGGTGTTGGAGTTAAAATTATTATGAAGTTTTGAAAATGTGGATTTACAAGCTAGGAGATCATCACAGAAATTTACAACCGTTCAACATCAATTCAACGGGGAGATTTTGCATTCAAATGAGGTGATAAAATAATAGGAGTGTGAAAGAGAGATGCTTTACATAAAGTGGCTTCCTTCTTTTACAAAGGTTCCACTTTTGAGGGGGAAAAATAACAAAAATGAATCACACAATGCGCCTGCGCTTTAGTATTCGAGGGGATGGGATATACATGAACATCCATGTAGAGGTCCCCTATCAAATTAAAGCTTCTGGAATCTGCTGTAAATCAACTCTTGACACTGTTCTTTTTTTGGGAGATTATAAAGAATTCATGAATCTATACATAGTTTTACTATTTTCACTGCTTTTAAGTTATAATAATAATAGACAATATTGCTGAGCGTATAGAAATTACATATCACTACTTAGGAACTAAGTAGGATTGTATATATGTCCACAGCATGCATGCATAATTTGATCTAGCTTTTTTATGAATCAATCTGGATGGTTTTCAGGTCAATTATCAAGAGTTAATTAGTAATTTTATTAATAATTCTTATCTGTATAAGTATTTAAACGTAGTGGAAGAGTTGGCAGAGGTCATTAATTAGACAACTTATAAGATTAATGTGCATAACCAACTCATCATTCTGATCAACATATATCATAGAATTTGACCTGTGGGCCACATTAATGTTAAGCTGCTTAATTTAATCAACAATTGCATAGAGACGATAATCAGGCTGATGGATGAATGATGATAAGTTTGTTATGCCGGAAATTACAACATGTGCTTATTTAATTATTCACATGAAGAGTTAAACCATATTGTACTTAATCAATACTCTTGAAGCTATAACCAATGTTGGAAGTTTCAAAATAACAATATACACATACATATACGTAACATAATTTGGAGTGGACGATTTGTGTGTATCATTTATCGAACAAATAATTAAGTTGCTCTTTCTCTCTCTCTCTCTCTACACACACACAAGGGGCATAGTTCCAAAGTGTGCATAGCTGCTACATGATAGTTCATACATTAATCAAAATAAAAAGTAGATGTAAAAACCAACAAGCAGCAAATTATGGGATAATCATTTCATTTGGGAAAGTCATAGAACTAGCTTTTCTCCAACCTCATCATATGTGTCATCATGCACCTTTGTCCACTATTAATTTCTTCTATACGTTGGCATCCCCCTAAAGCCTCCAGCTTTAACTATTCCCACCGCCTCACCGCCCCCCCCCAAGAACACAATATCTTATTCTCATCAAAGGCAGCTCATGAGTCCCAGACAAGGAATGCGAGAGATAGAGTGAGAAAGAGAACTAACTATACAAAAGGGCATTTGAATCATATAAGGCAATCGCCCTCTAGCTAAGCACTCTGCTTATATTAACACCAAAGCTAGCCAAAAATACACAATTTCATTTACCTACCATTTCTTCTTCCTATCTGTTTCACTTTCCTCATCTCCCATCTTGTGCGTGCGGCTTCAAGAGTTTCTAGCTAGCTCTTGTTTGCCTTGATCATCTCTTAATCAAAACATTGCTTAGACCCAACATATAGATATATATCTATATATATATATCATCATGTTGGATCAGACATCAACTATCGCAAATACTACCCTTCCTCAAATCCAAATAACAAGTGGCGTTGATGATCCTATGAATTCCCCTCCGGCCAAGAAGAAGAGAAATCTCCCAGGCACCCCAGGTGATTCAATCTTATACATATCTAATCTCGATAATATTATTCATCAATGAGGGATTAATTTTCATGAAAGACTATTATATATGTCATGTTCTATATATCTATATATATACATGTGCAGATCCTGATGCAGAAGTGATTGCTCTATCACCAAAGACTCTCTTGGCCACCAACAGGTTCCTATGTGAGATATGTGGGAAGGGGTTCCAAAGGGACCAGAACCTCCAATTGCATAGGAGGGGTCATAACCTGCCATGGAAGCTTAGGCAGAGGAGCAGCAAAGAACCAAGGAAGCGTGTGTACGTCTGCCCAGAGAAAAGCTGCGTTCACCACCATCCTTCTAGGGCTCTTGGCGACCTCACCGGCATCAAAAAGCACTTCTGTAGAAAGCATGGGGAGAAGAAGTGGAAGTGTGATAAGTGCTCAAAGAGGTATGCGGTGCAGTCCGATTGGAAAGCCCATTCTAAAATCTGTGGCACTAGAGAGTATAGATGTGATTGCGGGACCCGTTTCTCAAGGTAATTTATGTTCTATCTATACTGAGTCTCTTGCCTCTTCTGATTAGATGATCATATTGGTGAAGATCTAGATCAAGTTTAGATATATATTTGCATAATTAAACTGTTTTATCATTATCACAAACTAATCAAGTGTTTGGAGATGGATCATTTAATGGAGAAACCACTTTCTTTCCCAAATTAATAGAATGAAACTTATTTGAAAGTATTGGTCAAATTAAACTACTCATTCTCATTGCTTGAGTCTATATGCATAAAGATGATGTCATTATTAACGTTCTTGATGTCATATATATATACTACAATGATCACTGATTCGGGTTTGGTTTAACGAGTGGTACTTTCAATGAATTCCTGCAAACAGGAGAGATAGCTTTGTGACGCATAGAGCCTTCTGTGACGCATTGGCAGAAGAAACGGCGAGAGTTACTGCAGCCTCAAATCTGGCCGGAGGAGCAGCCATGGCAGGCGCCGGCTATCATTTCCTTGGGAGCTCTCTGACGACAAACTTGGTCACCCTTTCCTTCCATGTACAAGCTGCAACACGAGACTTGTACACGAGGGGCGAGCCAGACCATTAGGCATGGATTATCACTTTGGATGGGTCACGGTCCCCACGGCAGCACCACCTGTGGCACAGTGAACAATACTAACCTGCATCACATGGCGGCCACTAGCAGTAATACCACAGCTGGTAATTTGTTCAATGCTGACCCATTTGCTTCATGTACCAACACACAACCCATAGATTTTCAGGGGAACTATTGGATGTATGGGAACAGTAATAACACTTCCTCTTCAAACTCGGGTCTTGAACTGTTAAGCTCCTCCATGCCCACCACAAACATGAAGGATAATATTGAAGCTGGTCATGAGAACAACCTGCATGTCAGTGGCCTTCCTCTTACAGTACCCATCGCTCCTATCGCCAGACACTTCCCACAGACATGTCTGCCACGGCTTTGCTGCAGAAAGTCGCTCAGATTGGTGCAACTTCGAGCGACCCACATCATCTTATTGGCTACGGAATGAGGTGCGACGACGGTAGTATGAACAAGTACCACAACATGTCCATAAGCAACACAGAAATGGTCTCTACGTGCACTGAGGTTGGAAGTGATCAAGTGCTGGAGAAATCCCATGCAACACATAACCTCTCAAGCTCTTCAAACCAGTCTCATATGTATCTAAAGAGTGAGATGGGCAAGGGACAGACCCGGGACTTCTTGGGTGTTGGGATTCACTCACATTACCCCTCATCAATACATGAGGGATGGATATGAGATTGATCATAGATCTATGCAGGTAACTATCATTGTACATCCACGGTTAATGTGGATGGAAGAATACCTGGATCAATGAAGTGGATACGAAAGTATGGAAAGTTTATTTTATCTAGGTGAGCTTTGCATATGGGGAAAAATACTATTAAAAGTTCAAAAAGATGGAAAGAAAACCCAAAATAAAGGCTGTAGTTGGGGTAAAGATCATGCAGATTCTGTTGCATTACCTTTAAAGCTACTAGCTGCTATAATATAAAGGAGAAACTGGGCGGGGAGGGGCAAAGGGAATCCTGATCCTGATCTATGCTATGTAATGTTGTTGCACTATATAATGTCGATCATCTTAGATTATGCATCAATGGTCTCATCTTTTCATCAGTTACAGAAGAGTTGTCGTATATAATATGATTCGAAAGAAAGCTTTGATATGAAATTGTAGGCTAGCTAGCTTTTGACAAACCAGAATGGCTGCTGCCTGCTAGTCACTCTAGCTAGCAGCTCTTAGCCACACTCGCACCGACAGGAATGAAGGTTTGGTGTACATGTTTCCGAGATAAAGGCGTAATTAGACAGCGTGCATGCATGTGATTCTTAGTATTGTCATTCACGTTCATAATAACTGTTGAGGAATACTGTCTACAAGAAGAATCAAATGCTTTTAGTACAATTTGCAAAGTAGGTATATACGTATTTCCTTCTTACCATTTCTCATCAGTGGATATATAGATGCATAGATGTCACTAGAAGAAATTAATAGGATTTCCGTATCGAAAAAATATATCATTTGCAACGAGAAGTATATATATATATATATTGACCTTTTTCTGTAGCCCTCAATTCTTTTAGCACTCATGTTAGCTATTAGTTTTGCATATGAAAGTTTAAGATGTTTAAAAGAGTAAATAATTATTTAGTATTTACCTTGATTGACGCCTTGAAATATTGGTCAGTACTGCGATGAAGAAGATTTTTGCTATACAGTTTGCAGTAACGTACATGAGCTTGAAGCTTCAGCGACAAAATCTGATCCGCCATTTTCTTGTAACATTTTAGCTTGTATTAGAAAATTGTACTTACCAATCTATGCTGTGAAATGATACTTTCATCAATATTATATTTTATATTATACAGCATTTATTTGAACTAAATTATTAATATGCAATTGATCGACTAATGTACATATTTTCATTCAAGTTAATATATAGTTTTTAATTGTTGAGATCAGTTCATAATCTACTTCTAGAATTTTGCTGTCTTGATATATCCGGTGGATGAATAAAAAATCTACATTCAACGATTTTACAGTTGAACATGATGAGTACTGTTTTTTATTAAGAAAAATTAAATTAATGAGGTAACTCACAAAGTACTCAGGATCAACCAAACATTGAATGTATAAATTAAGAGGCTTCTCTTCATGAGGGTTAATTGGTCATCTGCAAGTTTAGTATCTTGGACTTCGGAGGCATGAAGATCATAAGACAATATTGACGTGATATATTATATTGGCAAAAATTATTAATTGTCACACTGTATAAACTATGCAAGAAATTTAACACAAAAAAAAAACAAAATTTTCAATTTTACTTTGTTGTAGTTAATTTATACCATCATAGATGAACCTATTATCCCGTGCACTCATTTAGTTTAGTTTATGGAATGTGCACTCATTTAGTTTTTCTTAAGGATATAAGAATAATTACTGAATGAGCAACAAGTTGAACAAGTAAGTTTAGAAGACTAGGACCAATTCTTAAATAATGAAAATCATAACGAGAGCTCAAAGCATACTAGCTAGTTTCTTAACTAAGATAGGGGGATCTCAAATAGAGAAGGCTACCAAATGATCATCAATACCATATTACTGGGTCGGCTTGCTACAACAATGATTCAATTCAATATAGAATATAACCAAATTACATGATATACAACAGATGATCTTTCAGCTGAAAGTAATTTAATTTTTTTGTTAATTAAGTTCTTGATCCTTCATATTGGCAAGCAAAGAACTAGATATATTATTTTCCCTTCTCGGCCCATCAGGCCCATTACGGAGGGTAGACCCTTCAATCTCAGGAAGCCTCATTGGTTAGGGCAGACACTCACTCCACTTGAGGTCTATGAGTCAATTTTACCACTTCTCCCCAACAAGTCACTTTTCTTATTTGTCCTCGAATCCGTGCCAGCCCTACAAAAGTTCATTATTTGACCCCATTTGCCATATGATGTTTTTTTTCTAGGGTTGAATTGAAACCAAGTATACCTAAGGCGCCTGTATATATATACACACACACCTTAATTTTATTGTAGTTTAAACGTAAAATATACTTAGCTCACCTGTCATTGAGACCTGTATTTTATCAATGCTCGTGTATAAACAACGACAGAGCTACGTACGCTTGATTGTACACAGAATCATGATGGTCATTTACAACAAGAAGCTAGCTTGCTTCGTATTCTCATATAAGCCTGAAGTTATGAACATATGAATTAGAATTCTTCACCACATATACTTTTCTTCTTAAACACATGAATCGATCATCCTAAGGTTAAAACTCTTCTAGGCGCGCGCTTTTGATGCGATCACACACATAATTGGACTGTTCTTGTCACCTTCCAAACGTGCATCAAGAAATTGAATGAGCCGCAAACAAGGTGAATTCGGAGTAAAGCTCTGATTTTTCCCACAAGTAGGAGCCCCCTCCCTTCTGATCAGTATGCACAGTATGAGGACTCCCCTCATCGCCATTTCCTGAGGAAGACAATCCAGCAAAGAGTACATCATTTCCTCTAAAACCCAACATTTCTTTGGCCATGTCCAACTCTTTCCTCAAAGCCTTGACCTCTTCCTCCATAACCCGCTTCTCCTCAAGGGCATTCTCAAGCCTCTGTTGGAGGGCATGGTGGTCTTGCTCCAAGGCCTGAGTCTTCCATCTGGCCTTCTTGTTCTGGTACCACACTGCCACCTGCCTTGGGTGGAGACCGAGCTCTTTGGCTAGGTAAAGCTTCTCCTCCTGCTCAAGCTTCTTGTCATGGTGGAAGCTGGCCTCTAGCAGCTTCACCTGGGTGTCTGTGAGGCGCTTCTTCTGGCCTTTGGGGTGGATTTTGTGGATGTGGGATTGAGAAAAGGCCATTAATTCTTAAAATAGTGGTGTGTGTGTGTGTTTATGGGAATTGCTTGTATAAGAGACATTTGAGCTGGCTTTTATGGGGAAGCTTGCATGGAGTGTGGGGTAGGGAATGTGAGGTTGGGGTGGGACCTGATGACCAAACAATCACGTGGATTTCACGTGATTTAGGACCCACATATGGCCTCTTCAGTCTAGGGTTTTCTTTCCTTTGCTCCCCCCTTAACAAGGGTCCCTTGTGATTATTTCTTTTTGGTGGGGAGGATAAATAAATTAGAGTGTTTAATCTCTGGAGTACATATTTACTTCTAAATTTTCTAAGATCAAGATTCTATATATCATTATTTATTGAATTCGTGAACAAGTAGACTCGAATCTTTCATTGTTATGACGTGGACACAAATGGGTGTTAAACTAAACTTTTTTTAAAAAAAACATTAGATCATGTTAAACAGCACTGCAAGAAAAAAAGGACTTCGAAGCTTTTAGTCACTAAAAGCTGTTTAGTCACAAAACCAGATGTTTTCAAATACAAGTTTTCTTCGCTTATAATATAGATCATTAATCTATATGTTATAACTAGCTATATCGGTGTCAAACATGGATCAATTCGTAATTAAACCATACAAGCATCACTAAAGTTACCCTTAAATAAAAACACCATCCTATCTAGCCTCTTGAAATGTAAGTGTCTCTTTATATAATTATTATATTATATTGCTATAAATAAGTTGGGATGTCCTGATTCTTGAGAATAATCATACATCCATAATGGATATAAGTTGAAACTTTGATAAATATTAAGAGTTGAGGTGACTAAATGACTAGTTAAACATTTTAGATAAAGCTCAAATTTTCTTCTTGTATTAGATCTATCAATTTATGGGCCCACATATTATATTATGTCTAACCCAAAAAGTGGTGCTAACGTTTATTAAAACTCAAAGTGGCAAATCCAATGGCAAAAAATACCATTGGCTAACTAGTTTAATGGCCTTATAAATGCGGGGAAACATTGATAATAGAGTTGTCTAAGTGAGTAAATAATTATTTTGGACGAGGCCAAAAAGATATAGAGTTACTAACTCTAACTTTAGTCAATAAGTGGTTCACTCACCTCGTTGTATATAACTCAATAAGTGGTATGGATTTTTTAAAGCTCAAAAAGTGACAAGTCCTATAGTGGTCCGGATATTTATTAAAGCCCAAATAGTCGACAAAGACCACTTTAGGTGGGGAGTGTTGAATCACATAACCTTTTTGGCTCTAATTACCCTCATGCCACAGTCTGGGGGTGCTCATTGGACGAGTCAAATTGAGTTTTACTCAACTTAAATTCTGACTTATTGATTTCGAATTTAAGTCAATTCGAGTTCAAGTCCGATTTGTTCTAGCTTGATTCAGTATTTAATGATATATATCTTTCATATAATTCATACTAAAATTTACTTTATAATATAAATATTTTAACTTTGGCATTATTATATATAATATACAATTTAATTATTCATACATTAATTTAAAATTACTATCATATAATGATATTTTTATAAATTAATTAAACTTGTATAAAAAAATTTAAATAAATGTAGTTAAAAATTGTAGTCTATATATAAAGTTTCGAACTTCCAATAAAGTCGAGTTAAGCAGGTACAAGCTCGAGCCTAGTTCATTTAATATCGAATTAAGCGTCGAGTCGAATTTTTTTTTACTAGAGTATCCAGCCAAATCGAGTTTAACTGGATTTTGAATAGATCATGGCTGAGAAAATGTCTTTAATTTGAGTTTTTTTTCTTTTTCTTTTTTAAAGGATTAAAAATTTTAGTGGCTACAAAGAAAATGAGATGAGAAGAGACCAAATTAGAACGGGCCAGAATATGGTTTCTGATTTAGACTTCCATTGCCAAGCTGGTCGATTGGTTTCGTATTTGTCTCCACCCAAAACAAATTGCTCTAGTACTACCTCATTCATTCGCGGTTCCATATCGCTCAAACCGATCCTTTCACTCTTTATAAGTTATATACGTAGGTACCCACTTCTAGTTTTTGCTTTTATTTGTCAATCATTAAGTAATATATTATGTTTTCTATATTTTTGTATCACAAAGTAGAATGTATTAGGCAATTCTAATCACTTCTTCTAGTTCTAGGTAGCAAGTCCCGAAGCTAACAATGTGATGGTGGAAGAGACCTATTATACATGCAAGAAAAGTCCGCCAATAGATGACCAATGGAAGCAAAATATGGACACAAGCAAAAATGCTGCACTCTATCTGTCCTGTCTTGGAGACAAGCTAGTCTGCTCAACACTGTCTGGGCTTCATAGAGGGGAGACATGACAACGAATTCTGCATGTGTGGGGGGGCAGATGAAGTACTCAAACTAGCGGCTCTAATCCTTTGATTTTGATCTGCTGTTGTGGTTGTAACATATGGACCCAAAAAATTTTGACGATAAACTGATCTGCCAATGAAATGATCAAGAGTCAATAGGTCACCACCATTTCTGGGTAGCTTGGAGTGTGTATACTTTCATGTCCCCACTCTTGGTGTCTATGCGTACAATGGAGATGTCAAACGTCATCTCTTCAAATGTGTATAGGAAAGCCTTTTGATCTTACCCCGGCCATTGCCGCCATCAGGATACATCACCCACGCCTTCCCTCCCTCACCCGCAAATTCAATCGGACTGTTCGAGATGTGTGATTGACAAGGCTTGTCTGTTGCAAGGAGACACTGCCAGCCTTCTGTTCTCGTCATTTCCTTCATATAGCCACGTGAGGTTATACGAGTTAGACGTTATGTGTGAATATATATATGGGTTTTTTGTCACTAAAACCCTGTTTTTAGTTTTGGGTTTATAATGTTTATCATACACAATATACATAAAAAGTATGATGTTTGTAGTGACAAATTAATTCATAGATTTAGTGACAAGGTTTTCCCTTGCCAAGCCCATGTTGGGTAAGTTACAACGTCACAGACTACTTACACTGTCTAACAATTCCGGTGTAAGCGCTAATATTTTAAAGTGAGTAGAAATTTGTCAATAGTCCAGTGTAAACTTCCCTGGTTGAATACGTCCATGGCCCAAGCTAAATATACGGCATATGTATACAAAAATGATAGATCGTGAACTTTTTTAAAAGTGATTTTGGTAAAATTGCATCATGACTGTTTATTTTTTATCTAACGACTTAAATTAAGGAGTTATAATGGATAGTTATGGGTGGTTCTATTAATAACTAATTAATACGAATCATTAGATAAAAAACTCATGATTATGATTTATATTTATGAAGTTTAAAAAGAAAAAATTGTACTCTTGCCATTTTCATATAAATAGTCTTAAAATTAATTAAAACCCTAATGCTCAAAATTGCATTTAATTTAATTAAGTTAGCGTGCAATTAGAGCTATTTTTTGTATAATATATATATATATATATATAGGGTAAAGGTTTCCTGTGCAAGAAACAGGGAAACCCTTACTTGCGCTAGGATAATCTGGGCCGTCCGATTATAATCGAATAGCCCAGATTTGATAAAAAAATTTTTTTCCACCACCCCCTCCTTCGCCGGCGGCCGGGATCCGACCGCGGCCGGCCGGGCGGGGCGAGGGCGACGTGGGTGGGCGGAGGAGAAGGGGGAGGGCGGCGTCTGGGATCCGGCTGCGGCCGGGCGGGCGGGGGTGGGCGAGGCGGGGCGAGGGCGGCATGGGTGGGCGGAGGAGAAGGGGGAGGGCGGCTTCTGGGATTCGGCCGCGGCCGGCCGGGCGGGGGGTGGGCGAGGCAGGGCGAGGGCGGCGTGGGTGGGCGGAGGAGAAGGGGAGGGCGGCATCCGGGATCCGGCCGCGGCTAGCCGGGCCGGGGGTGGGCGAGGCGGGGCGAGGGCGGAGGAGAAGGGGGAGGGCGGCGTGGGTAGGAGGCCCTCGCCCTGCCTCGCCCACCCCCCGCCCGGTCAGCCGCGGCCGGATCCCGGCCGCCGGCGAAGGAGGGCAGGTGGTGGAAATATATTTTTTTTTATCAAATCTAGGTCGTTCGATCATAATTGGACGGCCCAGATTATTTTATGGCGTAGGGGCGCTACTCTGCCTCTGACGCAGGGTAGCGCCCCTCATATATATATATATATATATATATATATATATATATATATATATATATATATATATGAATGACCTGCATGGGACGTCAAGCCTCCATATTTAAAGCTTTTCCATTCGGGTCAAATGTTTACCATGATAATTTATGAGATTCATTATCACAATATATTAATGCATCATATTTCGGTGCATGAATCATTCATATGTAGCTATCTCTGTATCTGTCAAATTTATGTACGCATCTCCTTACATATAATATTCATACGACATGCTGTAAATCCATTTTTTTATGAAAAAGAAACAAACAAACAAAATCACATTATTAAATCAGACAATCTTACATATATGGCCCTTGTCATTGGAATTCAATTAGCTTCCTGCCTGATGTCAATTCATGTGGATTGTTAACGGAATTATAGCAAAGAATCATTTTAATAAGATCGATTTGGAGCTTACATTGCCAGATTAGGGATAAGAATGTGGGGCTAGCTTAACTGGCCGATCGAAAATGTCCAGGTTCCGAGGTTGAGTTGCAATCTTTAATAGGGGAGGCCAGCAATTGGACCAACTCGATTTGACAAGAGGCAGTGACGAGTCATTATTGAAACCAAACTATTTACTAATTATTATTATCTTGTTAATGATTTTTTGAGGGACTATATTGGTAGCTGATTATCTTTGATCGTGCTGCAAAAATGGACATGTGCTGTCAATTGATTTTTTCATGGCCCAGGAAATTTGTTCATGGGCCTAAAAAGAATTCGCATGCTGTAGTGATACTTCGGCCCATGGAGGATTGGTTGGGCTTGTAAGGGAACCTTGAAACTGTTACTCAGCGTATGCACATAGGGCTGATAATTAAACGAAGCTCGCGAGTTACTTTTGACCTTATAATTTAATTAGATTTGAGCTCCCAAATAAACTGATTTCGAGCTCCTCAAGATTAAACAGTTTTAGTGTATTCGAACTCAAGTTTAGTTTGAATAACATAAAAAATGTTCAAGTCAATTTGAAGTATATATATTCAAAACTCATTCAACCTTGAGTCAAGTTTAAACCAACTTCAAATTATTTGAATCGAGTTCGAGTATAAGTTGAACTCGGCTCCCTCGCTTGTTTTGCAACCATATATATATCCAATCATAAACCCTAAACTTCTTTTTTCTCCAAAGCATATACCCAAACTTTTGTTAGAAGGCCATATCGATCTTTTTATGATGATTTTATAGATGAGTTCAAAAACATGAAAATCATGATGAAGAATTATAGTTGTCAATCGCGTACAAAGGGTATTTAACAAGTTTTTATATAAATGTGTGCTTGCATGTTGCCGCCTTGTCTTGTTAAATATAAGGTCTTATGGTTTAAAAATCTTAAAAAAATTATCATTTGAGTTTTGTGAATTTGAAGTCCCTGTATTAATGCACTTTGCATTGAACAGTTCGTAAAATCATAGCAAGAATCCAAGAACAAAGAAATCAGCCTATTTTTTACGCGTACCAATTGAAGTCTTTTGAAATGAACTACATAATGAAAATTTTTTATCACAAACTCAAGTTATTAACTTATATCGCTTGGGATCTTTACTTCAATATCACGGAGCATCCACTCTTATCAAGAAGAAAATAAAGGATTACTTAGGAAGCCAGGGAATATTTAATTTCACCCCAGCCAAATTTGGCCACCGGGCGACTATACATGGCCAACCGCGATCAGATTTGGCAGCATGCCCATAGATTTGGCCGCATGGTCTAATGGGTAGCGTAGCCAAATCTGGCTACTGGCCACGTCTTGAAAAAAAATTGGCCTTAGGACCTGACTTGGGTTTGATGCAATCGATGACGGGGGCTAGGTCGGACTTGACCCGAAACTAGGCCACTAAAGAAGGAGGGGTAGAAGGTTTTGTTTTTTCTTTATCAATTCTGAGCTGTCTTTGTGATTGTGCAACCTTGATTAGAGTTTGGAGCAAAAACATGGCTCGGGAAAATTTGTCATATATATATATATATATATTAACTTAAGCATACCCATTGTAACCAATCCACTCGTATAAAAATTATACAATATTATGCACATATCATTCCCTCCCTCTTAAGAGAGCGGAGTCCTCAAGGCTGAGACCAAATTAGATGGGAGCCAAATCTGAAAAGCACGAGCATGTGAACCAAATTTGAGAAGCATGATCGTCATTAATAGCTTCATCTTCTCCAAAGACACTTGTTAAACAAAAACCTGAAAACTACCCAACCGTTTCTATCTTCTTCTTCCCTTCAGCGATTTTGTCCAGATCTGTGCATGGGTTCACAACAATTGGCGGCAGCGGTCACACAAACACCTTGGAGGATGTAACAGCAACAATGCTGAAGAGAACTGCTCGCCGTAAATGATGACAATGCAACGGTAAATAGGGACGAGAAACGTAGCTCCTATGCTTTTTTGTTGTATGATGGTGGATGCACTGCACAATCACACGGGTAGTGGAATTTTTTTATTTTTTTTGTGGTAAATAGTAGCAACAACCGAAGGAATCACAAAGTCCGATTAGTAGCCTCTGATACTAATTAATACAATTCATTGATATTTTATGGAAGAAATGTGAAAAATATCGATGAAAATAAGAGGGAAGATAGACAATAACCAATGACGGAAGATAGGAGGAGAAAGCACAGACCGGCTCCAAAGGGGGAGTCAGGTGTCTCTCCAAATCCAAATCTCAGTTTATTCATTATCGTTCACGTATTTAAGTATATCATACTCGGTAACAATCTACAACGCGGATACTCATTAGATGTATATAACAACTACTTAAGCATACCAATTGTAATCAATCTACTCTTATAACAGTTATCCAATCACGTATCATCGAACTAAACTCAGTATCAACAATTCCGAAATTGCTCGTTTTCGATGTGACCGTAAACAAATCTATATGCATATTAATATTTAACTTAATGAACCAAAATAGCCGAATTAATCAATTTTTTTGTAAATATTCCAAGATATATGTTGTAAGTTAATTATCATGAACGTATAATATCTTATGATTAAGTTTTAATTATTTAATATGATTTACACATTTAAAATTACTTATTAAATAGTTATATTCATTAAAATAATGATATAATTTTAATCAAATGATTAAAATATTTATTTATTTTTATAACTTATGATGTAATTTGATATTCGGTTGCCGAACAAAACTAATGGAAATATTTCAATTTGGCTCGGTTCGATTTTAAGAGCATTTCAGTTTAGATTCGGCTACAAAATTCGGTTTCCAAGTGAAATTTGGTCGATTCCAAATTTTACGATTGCTCACCCCAACTCAAAATAAATTAAAATACAGCCATTCTTCCCACGGAATATCTTTTTTTTTTTAATAGCCTCGTTTATTACTTATGTTTAGGGTTTGGTTCGATCAAGTTCACAGTGTAACCAAAGAAGTAAACACATGAATATCAAAAGTCATGAAATGTGACCCAAAGTCTGGTTTCTTTCACCTTACTTCTCTCAACATAATTTTAAAATATAGTCATTTCACTAATAGTTGCTTATTTCCAAATAATCTTAATTATTACGTGCATGATAAATCGTATCACATATGCTTCGAGTTAGAATCTGATATAACTTAAAACATTAATAGGCATCGTGATATAAAAAACAGCCTCTGTCTCTGAGTGACTTCTTCTAAAATGGCAGTAAAATGCGACCATTTATACTTGCTTCCCCTAAAGCAATTTTAATTAGCCTGGCAATTTCCAGATTTGAAGATAGTTATGAAAATTACACGAGTTTATTATTTTTTATAAAAAACAACTAAAATTTAAAATTTATTAATAAAATTGCATAGTATCGGTAAGTAACTGGTATAACAATTTCAGTACTATGTAAATTTAGCCATCTATCTAGATTATATAGTTGTATTTTGTTTGTCTTGGAGGCTATTATCTTATATTATCCAACCTAATTTAATGACTTATATTAAATATAGTTAACATCAGGATTACTATCTTATACTAATTTTTCTTTATTAATTATTATATAATTATAATTACTTGTAGAGTTTAGTCAGTTTGGGCACCCAAAATGATAGGTGCCAGATTTAATCAAAATAGTAGGCTCCTCAGTGCAACAGAGGGATGAGTTCAGCAATTATATTTGAATCAGACCTTAATCAAAAAAAGTAGAACCTGTATTTGGCCCGAGAATCTTACATTCGTTCTATTTATCGTATTTTTATTTGACCCGAATCCGACTTGATTAAAGATAATATAAAAAATATAAATTTTAAAATAAAAATTAATAAAAAATATTATTTTAAATATTCTTAAAATATAATTTTAAAAAATATAACCTATTTGGATCATATACACAGATCGAATGGCACAAATTCAATTTGATTCAAATATTTTTAAATATATTATATATCTTAAAAATTCAAACCCAAATCTAAACAAAAATTACTTGGGATCAACTAGAAATATTTTAGATTCGAATCGGATTTACAACATCTAAATGGGTTGATTTATTGTATATTAGACGAGGGGAGGGGGATTTCAATAAAATTAAAAAATAATCACTCCGCCGCCCTTCCCACCCACTTTTCAAACCTCACTCACCACTTCCCCTTCTTCCGAAACTGCCCCTCTCTTTTCCACCTTTTCCGTACTACAAAGAGATCCACACAAAGCAACGACCGACCACCTCCGGCGACGGCGAGATGATGCAGATGCTCGGCTTCCGCGGCGGCGCCGGCGCCTCCAAGTCCCCCGGCGGCGCCGCCGCTGGCTCCGCCTCGCCGGCCTCCCCATCCTCCTCACCCGTCGCCGTCGGCCCCGGCCGCCCCCTCCGCCTCGTCTACTGCGACGACAAGGGCAAGTTCCGGATGGACCCCGAGGCCGTCGCCACCCTCCAGCTCGTCAAGGGCCCCATCGGCGTTGTCTCCGTCTGCGGCCGCGCCCGGCAGGGCAAGAGCTTCATTCTGAACCAGGTTTTTTTCGGAGGGCCACTTCGTTTCGGTCGATTTCTAGGGTTTCTGATTTTGCCCGTGCTTGAAATTTTTTTCTGGGTCCGTTTGATTTGTTGTTTAATGTGGGGCTTTGACGGGGTTGATGATTGTTGAATGTTGTGTTGATTTTGTAAGGGAAGACGGGAATCAATCCGTTTCCATTTTTAGTTCTTCTGACGTTATTGCAGAGCATTCTGTTTAATGAGTTCTGTTGATGGTTTGTTAGATAATTAGGAAAAAATGAAGTCTTTTTAGAGTGAAGCGAGGGGAAGTATTGAGGAAGTTTTAACAGCGGATTATGGGAGCTTTGATCTGATTATTTACTGATGGGTGCAGTGTGACTTTGCAAATGAATTCCTTCAGACATCGTGAAATTATGCCATTTTCTTGTGTTTCATGATTTCATTTTGGCTTTTCGTGTATGTGTGCTGTAGGTACTGTTGATAGTTTGTCAGGCAACTAAAAGATGAATACGTTTATTTTTATCTTTATTTTTATTTATAGAGAAGGAGGAGGCAAGTTTTAGGGAAGTTGACGAAGTAAAATTTACTTATATTTATTGTTTCTATTTGGTTTTTAAATATTGGCATTGACGAGGATGTTCTTCACCAATTCTTTATGTTTTAATTATTATTATTTTTTATGCTTATTGTGTATATACTGTGACGTGGACTATATTTTAACTGGTAAAATATTAACCACCTAATTATTTTTATTCCTGACTTCCATGTTTGATGTGTTGTAGCTTCTAGGCCGGAGCAGTGGCTTTCAAGTGGCATCTACCCATCGGCCATGCACTAAAGGACTTTGGATGTGGAGTACACCAATTAAGCGAACTGCTCTTGATGGAACTGAGTATTATCTCTTACTATTGGATTCTGAAGGAATTGATGCTTATGACCAAACGGTTAGTCTATATTGATAGTTATACCTTTGATACTTGAATGTGTTGCACCAAGCTTAAGCTGTGGCCCAATTCCTTCCATTCCCAGTTTTTTTTATTTCTGTATTCAGATTGTCTTTTTGGCTTTACTCACAAAGTCTGTGATCTCTCTTATTTTTCTGAACATTGACATCATTAAGTCTCAGGATATTTGTAATTTATGTACAATCTTTCTCCTTAATCATTGTTTTAAATTTCAGGGAACATACAGCACTCAGATATTCTCTCTAGCAGTATTATTGTCCAGTTTGTTCATTTATAATCAGGTTGTGAAACTTCTCTTTCCCATTTGTTTTTAAATGAACTGATTGAGGAAAAGATTATAATCTCATATATCTATGTTTGCATCTGTTAATTAGATGGGTGGTATAGATGAGGCTGCTCTTGACCGTTTATCCCTAGTAACTGAAATGACAAAACATATTCGTGTCAGAGCCTCTGGTGGAAGAACTTCTACGTCAGAGCTTGGACAATTCTCCCCGGTTTTTGTTTGGCTTTTGAGGGTAAGTTCAAATGATGTTAAACTGTTATTACAGCTGGATGCCAACGTTTTGTTTCTTGCCACGCCTTGGTTAGGCCTTATATGGTGTATTGTAAATAATTTCTCATATCTTCTCATGGCTTATACAGGACTTTTATTTGGATTTAGCAGAGGATAATAGGAAAATCACACCTCGTGATTACTTAGAATTAGCTTTGAGGCCTATGCATGTGGGAGGAAAGGGCACAACTGGAAAAAATGAGGTAACTAATTTTTTTATAAATTTTATTTCTGTGCATCAGAACTGAGTATAGTTGATGGATATTTTGGTTGGTAAACTTCTTATTTTGTAGCCATCATCTCTCATGATTTTTATAGGATGTGGCTAACTTTTGGCTCAAATCTTATTATCTAGATTCGAGAATCAATTCGTGCACTTTTCCCAGACAGAGAATGTTTCACCTTAGTTCGGCCGTTGAGCAATGAAAGCGACCTCCAACGACTTGATCAAATTTCTGTATGTCCTTATATCTGTTTGTTCTTAGTAGATCAATCAAACATGTGTCAATTTTCTGCTTAGTAATTTTACCAACAGGAATCAATTAATGTTGCAAAATAATTTTAAACTTCTGACTGCAGCTGGATAGATTAAGGCCTGAATTCAGATCTGGCCTTGATGAATTAACAAGATTTGTTTTCGAAAGGACAAAGCCGAAGCAAGTTGGGTCTACTGTTATGACGGGCCCTATTCTTGCTGGCATTGCTCAATCATTTATTGATGCAATCAACAATGGAGCAGTTCCAACAATAACTTCGTCTTGGCAGGTTGGCAATCTATTTTCGTTTTCTTTGTTTTTGGATGGAATGTTCATGTTAGCTTTCTTGATCTCTTTTTCATTGTTATTAACGGCCTTGTTTTTCGTTGGTATACATTTATGACAAAAATGACCTTTTCTTCTCAAATGCACTTATGCAGAGTGTTGAAGAATCAGAATGCCGGCGAGCATATGACATTGCAACAGAGGCTTATATGTCTGCTTTTGATCGCACCAAACCCCCAGACGAGGTACATCACTGAGTCCACAAGTTTTTTAAAAGAAAATTTTCATCTTGTAGCTCTGATTTAAATGTGACTGTTGTTGCATTTATGTTTCAGGTCCTATTGAGGGATGCACATGAAGAAGCTGTCCACAAATCTCTAGCTCTTTTTAATGATAGTGCGGTTGGGATGGGGGGAGCTAGGCAAAAATATGAAAAGCTTCTTCGCACATTTTGGAAAAAAGCATTTGAGGTAAAATGCCATTTTTTTACATGAGTTCTCTGGCATAGGGGAAAACTCTCCCCTTTTATTTGATTAACACATGCTCGCTTTGCCGATTGATGTAAGTATGACTTGAAGTTATTGAAACCACTGCATTAGTTTTCTGACGGCCTGGGATAGCTAGAGCAGTGTCAACTTGCTTCCGACAATGCTCATATTTTGAAGTTTTATTTAAACCTCACTTGATGGTTTGGCCATTTTACCTGATATCGTTTTATCTTATATTTTTTACTTTAATTTATTTTTCTTATTTTCTTTACTGTTCCTTCATTTACTTCTAAGTACAAAGAAAGTTGATTTCTGAGAAGCTGGGTGTTTGTGGTGTTTAATTGAAGGGTATGGTAAATATCATTTTGGTGACAACTATCTTTTGTTGCTCATTTTTTTAATCCCGTACCTGCTAATTTAAATGAGGCTGAATTGTTCTTTCATTGGTCAAGAAATGAGTTTCTTTTCTATATTTATCTGAAAGTAATGTTTTTTCATGAATGAATTAATGTATAAGTTTTTCTTATATATTTTGTGGAGGTGTATTTTACTTATATGTTTACGTTTGCTTTTATTGCTGTAGGACTACAAAAGACATGTCTTTATGGAATCTGATTTTGCGTGTGCTAATGCAATACAAAGTATGGAAAAGAAGCTGCGGGAAATGTGTAATTCTCCTAATGTTACCCTGGCTGGGCTTGTGAAAGTAAGATTCTCTATTGACCAGCTTTTTGTTGGGTTTTAGTTTTAAATTTGAATTATGCCTACAAATCATGCTTATAAGGCTCAGTTTTATCTAATGTATTAAGTTTTGTTGGAATCTCTCTCTTTTTAGATAAATAAAATTTAGAAATTTCTTCCCTGTACTGTAGTCAAGATGTAACAGATTGTCTGTTGAATGCCACTGACAGGTTCTTGAAAGCCTGCTGGCTGAATATGAGAAATCGACCCATGGTCCAGCAAAGTGGCAGAAAGTAGCAAACTTCCTTCATCAGAGGTTTGTCTCATAGTAATTTGGTGTATTTTATTGTGGGAATTTTCAGATACTTTGCTGTCACCATTGCAGTTTTGGTTGGTTAGCCTCAAATTTTAGCTTAAAGATTATACAACAGACTTTTAGCATTCATGTCATACTTCTATCTTGGTGAATCTGATTTTTTCTCGTATCACTTTTCCTATTCTTTCTCGTATCACTTTTCCTATTCTACTCATTTTCAGATACTTTGCTGTCACCATTGCAGTTTTGGTTGGTTAGCCTCAAATTTTAGCTTAAAGATTATATAACAGACTTTTAGCATTCATGTGGATTCTCATGCATACTTCTATATTGGTGATTCTGATTCTTTCTCGTGTCACTTTTCCTATTCTACTCAGTCTTGAAGGACCGGTAGTTGACCTTGCCAAAAAGCAGTTAGATCAGATTGCCTCTGAGAAGAGTGCTTTAATGTTGAAGTATCGGTCGAATGAAGACAAAGTGGAACTTCTTAACAAGCAGCTTGTGGCAAGTGAGAAATACAAATCTGATTATATGCGGCATTATGAAGAAGCTATAAATGACAAGAAGAAAATTGCAGATGAATATGCAATTCGTTTATCTAATTTGCAAAGCAATTGTAGCTCTTTAGAAGAAAGGTGTTCAAGCTTATCAAAGACATTGAATGCTGCCAGAAATGAATCTTTGGAGTGGAAAAGAAAATATGAGCTGGGGATTTCCCAGCAGAAGTCTTCAGAGGACCAAGTGAAGGCTGAACTGGCAGTTCTTAGATCCAGAAACAGTGCTATCGATGCACGACTGGCTGCTGCAAGTGAAAAGGCTGCTTCAGCACAGGAGGAGGCTGCTGAATGGAAGAGGAACTTTGAGACTGCAGTTAGAGAAACCAAAGCTGCACTTGAGAAAGCGGCAAACATTCAAGAAAAAACTAATAAGCAGGCCCAGCAAAGGGAAGCTGCTCTGAGAGAGCAGTTCTCTAATAGTATAGCTGAAAAGGTTATCTATCTCTCTATCCCTATCTTCTACTCCCTAGTTTGTCACATGAACACACTAAAAAGCACTGTTAGCACAATCATGCTAACGCCTATGACATCTTATATTTTTTCTCTAATATGGTTTAGGAATCGGTGATAAAGGAGAAACAGGAAAAGGTCGACCAAATGGAGCAGCATTTAGCAAGTTTGAGATCAGAGCTTAAGGTAAATTCTAAACTTTGGATATTTTTTGTTACTGTTTCTTAATGACACAATCACACATGGCAGATTTTGGAATCTAAAGTGAAGAGTAATGAGATTGAGTATTCAACATTGAAATCTGAAATCAGGGAGTTAAATGAAAAATTAGACTCTGCAAAGGCCAGGGCTCAGTCCTACGAAAAGGAGGCAAGTATGTTGAAACAAGAGAAGATAAACCTTGAGGGGAAATATGTAGCTGAATTTAGAAGATTTGAGGAGGCTGGGGAAAGATGTGCGTCTGCTGAAAAGGAGGCAAAAATTGCAAGGGAATTGGCTGATAATGCACTAGCAGAAGCAGCTGTCACTCAGAAAGAAAAAAGCGAGGTTCAGCAAGTAGCCATGGAAAGGTTGGCCCAGATCGAAAGAACTGAAAGACATGTAGAATCCTTGGAGAGACAGAAAGCAGACCACTTGGAGGAAATACAGAGACTTCGTCTGTTAGTTTCAGATGCCAATTCAAAGGTGTCATTGCTGGAAACACAACTTGATGATAGACAGAGAGAAATAGCAGAATTGCTGAACTCAACCAATGAGCAGAGGGCTAGTACAGTGCAAGTTCTTGATAGCTTGTTGGACAGTGAAAGAATTGCTAGAGCTGAAGCAGAGAAAAGAGCTGAAGCCCTTTCATTGCAATTGCGTTCTACCCAGGCTAAATTGGACGCACTCCAGCAGGAGTTGACCTCTGTTCGAGTGCATGAAACTGCATTGGATGGCAAACTCAAAACTAGTTCTCGTGGGAAGCGGTCAAGGATTGGTGAACATTTGGGTAGAGAATCTGTACAGGATATGGAAATTGATGAGCTGCATTTTACTAGAGGCAAGAAGTCTAGGAGTGCGACTAGCCCTTTAAAAACTCCAACTCAAGATGGTGGGTCTGTCTTTAGAGGAGAAGATTGCGACAACCAGAGTAGCCATCTAGGTGAAGTGGAGGACTATACCAAGTTCACTGTTGCCAAGTTAAAGCAGGAGCTGACTAGGCACGGTTTTGGTTTGCAACTTCTGGAGTTGAAGAACCCAAACAAGAAAGATATTCTTGCTGTATATGAAAGGACGATACTGAAGAAGTAGCCGGGTGTTCTCATGCCCTGTACTTGTGCCCTCTACTATTGACATAGTTTAAACTTTTTTTTTGCCGTGTTCAAAAGAATCTGTTGCCATTTTTTTCGTTTATGCTCTTTTGTGCCCTTCCAGTCAGGAGTCATCGATACCGTGTACACAAACATTGAGTTTGTTGATAAGTTTGCATTTGTAAAATTATTCAGGGAATGTCCAAAGTTGATCATTTGCCTATGACTTTCAAGGCATGTCTTAAGTTGATCATTTGCCTATGACTTTTGTGTTTTTAAACTGATGGATTTTGGATCATTGGTATGATGATTGAGACTGAACATCTTTAGTTCATCCCTGATAATGCTTGAGATTGTCAGGTCGATAGTGTACAAGTGATTCGAGGTTCAATGCCTCGTTCTCGGTTTGCTGTCGTATATATGACCATATAATGTACAAGCTAACATCAAATATAACAATCTTGCGTCGATAAAAAGAACATCAAATATAACAATGTTGAGGGGCATAAACATCAGATGTAAATACAGCAATCTGCTTTATTAGGGCAATTACAATAAATGCTTGTACATCTCTTATAAGTTTGCAAGAGAATCATATACATAAAACTCGAGCAGTTGAGGCAAAGACTGGTCATTAACTTAAAGAGCTTCCCAATTATTTTTTAACCGGGGACAACACACTCCCATGTTATTACATTAGACACTACAGTCAACAACTACACGAGTCTCTTTTCAATTTTCACATACCAAAAAATGCCGATATATATAGTCACATTCTTCTTCAATCTTACCCTGTCGTAAAAACCAAACCTAAGGTCTTACGTACAGCTTTAGGGAAGATAAGAGGGTCCTCCATCATGCACTGAGAAGCTTGTCAACAGGTGAGGAGGGCTTGCTCTACTATGACCAGCTTGATGATCATATTGATTGATTAAAGAGGAGTTGTAGTAATCTACCAACCCAGAATTCTTAAAACCAGACAAGTTGTGCCCATTTCGATCTTTAAACTGATCTCTAGAACCTGACGAACCACATTGTCTTGGCTGAGTTTGGTAGAATACTTTGGACACTACCAACTCTCCATCCTTTTCTTCTTCGTTGGAGCCAAGATGGTATTGGTGCATCACCCAGTTGGTCTTTTCAGGTTTTCTCTGCTTGCCGTAGTTGGTGTAGAGGACCAAGATTTTCTTGTACCCTTTGAGCTGGCCGTCGGCGGAGACGGGTCTTGTTTTACCGGTCTTGTGCCATCTTGTTTCTCCTCCTTGTTCATCGGTGTGCACTTTTCTTCGTTTTCTTGTTCCCGTTGTGTAAGCCTTTGATGGTCGATGGAAGAAATGTCGGATAACGCCATCTCTGGTCACCCCTGCGAGATCATAACTTTTATATCATCATATCATCAACTTCTGCATGCATGGTTACTAATTATAGTGGAATTGGGAAAAAAAATCGTCTCCATTTGAAATATGTTTAGAAGCTTCTAAATATGTTCATAGTCGAGAAGGAAGTTTAACTTATTTTTCTAAGACATAATTAATCTTGAAGCACAGCATATCTTGAAGTAAGCTCTTGATAAGTAGTGGAGATTGCATTAAGTATAGTCCGGTCCTTTATCGTGAGCCATTTATTTGCATGTATATATATATATATATATATATATATATATATCTTCCCGTATTTTTTTTCGTTTGATGTACATATACATGTTATCATTAAATACACTAGCTAACAAGATTACATATAAATATTAATTATTAACCCACACACACACACATGTATATATATATATATATATATGAGAGAGAGAGAGAGAGAGAGAGAGAGAGAGAGAGAGAGAGAGTTGACACTAATGATAAAGAAATTTACTTTTTTCACCTGATACATGAGTTTTTCGACTATCGCTCGTGTTCTTAGACCAAAAAACAAAAAGTCCTCCATTAATGCAATTTGAAAAATTGGTAACACTTAACATCACATTGACAACAAAAATTATATGTTGAAGTTATAAGCTTTGGTGCAGACTTCAGAAATTGTTTCCTAAGAAGTGAATAGAACACCTTTGCGAACTTAATTATTCTTGATCATACATGGTAAGCATTCATTCTAGATATATATAAATGTATATATATGCACTTCATATATATAGATTATATAGGTGTTCTTACAGATTATTATTTTTCTGAAGCAATAATATTTTGATTCGCCCAAACAAAAAATAACGACCTTAGCACTCAAAATGCTGGAAACACTGATAATATATAGATAAAATAGGAAGAATATTCTAAAGCATGTAGATGTCGTGGTTTCTAGCTGCATCTTTTTTATTTACTCACAAGTTACATCAATATATAGTTAGAGAAAAAAAAATTATCACCTGGAAGTTTCTCAGGGTGGGTATAGCAAATTCCATTCTCCCCTTCAAGCGTAGGGATGAATTCATCTATGAGGGCGTGAAGCTTACTCGAATCCAACTTCACCTTCCCTTCAAGATGCTCCAGAAGCTCCTGGTCAGTAGGATCAAATTTTACCCCAGCTGGTAGACCCGGCAATTCATGAATTGCTGCCTATACAAATTACAGACAAGACATTACAAACCAAAAGATTAGAGAACGCTATTGTAGTTTATGAAAGAAGGCGCTATAGCTAGCTAGAAATATTAGAACAAGAAAAAGAAGAAGAAAAAAAGGCAGTGATCATATTGGGTGCAATAATAGGGTGTTCTGTATAAAAGAGACCTGATCGTTCCACAAGATACGATGGCCACAAGAAGGACAGCTTTTGAACTGTTGATGACTTGCATGGGATTTATCACTCACTTGTTTATCACCACCTTCATCTCCCTTATCCCATGTCATGATCTCTGCTCTACCACTTCCTCTTATTATTCGCAACCCATGATATTGTTTAAGCCTTCCCCCATCAGCATCTTCACCTCCTCCAAAAGAATCCTTATGAGAAGATCATCAATCAATGAGGAAGAGAACCTAGAACCAGAAAGGGAAAAGCGAAAGCAGCAACTGCCTTCTAAAGCAACAATAACATGATCTGTTTCCCTCCAATGAAAGCAGGCACACCAGAACTCACTTTCTCTCCCCTACCTTGAGGTTTGGGAAGGGAATTGAATTCCTGAATCTCGCAACTTTGCTTTGCTTTTCTTATAAGGCCCATATGCCCTTTACCTCACGTAAGCTTATTAAGGGGGTCGATCAAGAAGTGAGAAGCGTCCAAGAGAGGATCATATATATTGTGTGTTTAGCATAACGTTACACCATAGAAGACGATCAAGTAGTACCATAGTCAACTGGCCTATAGACAAGGGATGAGGGTTCCAATTGCTTGATTCTCAAGTTTAGACCAGTTAAGGGATAAACGTACATTAGGAGGAGAGTCTTTTTTTCACCTGTCCAAAAGCATGATAGAGGTGTATACAAGGGACTACTAAAGAATAGCAAAAGAAAACAACTGTGGAGTGGAGACTGGGCAAGCCGGATTCCTGATCAACGACGTTTCACCCCATTAGTTAAGACTAGAGATCAAAGCCGATGGAGAAGAGATGAAAAAAAGAGTGGGTAAAAGAGAGAAGAAAGATGATGAGCGGCAATTGTGTACATGGGGAGGTGGTAGAGATCAGACAAGGATGGAAGAGGTTCTTGGTGCAATGTCACCCTGGAGTGTCTTTGAAGACAATATGCATACAGGGGTCAAGCCTTAAAATACATCGTTTCTCATTTCTTCACGTAGACTTCTCATCTCATGTTTGCACGCAACTCCGTCTCTTCCCTTCAATTCCTCGTGTGCCCATGGTACTTATATTTATCTATCTACCTGCATATATATATATATATATATATATATATATATATATATATGCATATATACAAGGTAATTGTGTTAGTGTATAGTTCTTCGATTTTACCATTATTTTTCATCCCGGATTCATTTTTTTACAAGCTGCTAGCTAGCAAGCAATACAATAGATTAAAAATTCAAGAAAACTATCAAGTTATCACCTACCTAAAAATTGATTTCGAAATTGGGGTACTTTTATGTTAACGTGTGTGTGTGTGTATATCTAATGAAACCCTTTTATAAACTTGGAGATATTATTTGTAAGTTGATCCCAGCAAGCTATACATACATAAATTATTGTGTCGTCCAAATGGAATTTATCGTTGTGGTCAATTTGCAACCAGGGGGTCTGGATCCAGGGTCATGCTAAACCTAATTAGTTTTTCTTGAGTCGGTTTATCATATTATTATTTTTTAATGAGCTTTGTCAGTTGTTGGAAGCCTTAGAATTGCGACCACAAGTTATATGCATACTTTGCATCTGATAGTTTCCATTTATTTTATTTATTCATTAATAAGTTGAGAGCATACATATATACATACAATTAAAACTTATTTTTGTACTTATTTTCATGCCATTTCTCGATTGGTCAAGTTCTTGTAATTGCAACGATCTCCCATGGTTATCCCATGTCTATAAGATATATTGTCTAAATGCGCTGCGACAAAATATATATACATTATTGCTCGTTTGTAGAGAGATCGAAAGAGTGGGCTAAATCACCGTACTTAAGAGATATAATACATGAGTTCGGAATTAATCCGTGTGGTCTCAAGTTGCTGTCCAAGTTCAAACATAGCTTTTATTTGTTCAAAAGCTTTGAAATCAGAAAGAAGATCAATTTAAAAAATGACAGTGCACAGAACAAAGATTTAGCTTGAGATTAAATATTGATCCCGGTTAATTTAAGTTGTGTGCTTCAATCTGGCGTTCGTAGTCAAGGTAAATATATTTATTCTTCTTAATTAGTACCTTAATGAATAATTAACAGGATCAAAAGAGCTGAATATTACTGTTTCTATTTTTGTGAATTAAGGAAGTTCATCAGTGATTGTACATGCTTTTAACTGTTGTCAATTTTTTAACTTGCAGGGTTAGGTCCTGGTGCTGCATTGTTTGGGGAAAGGTACACTGCGCCAACATCAATTATTTGGTATTAGAGAATAGGAGAAGAAAAGGGGTATTAGAGCAATAAGATTAGCTTAAAAAGATAACCCGCCAATTTGATGTGAATCATGACGGTTGAATAAGATAATTAGAGAGATCAAATTGAGATACATATACAAGCGCACAAATGCGTGGCGGTTCATATTCGAACTTGGGCCTATGACTAGCTAAGTAGTTGGGCCTGTATCTTGGCTAAGTTGGGCCTTGAGATTACCAATTAATCACTTTACCCTCCAAACATAATGGTCCTCAAATTTCCCTCTTTCTGTGATCTTTAAATTATTTGTCTAATCATCTCCAAGAAAATGTACCATAATTCTGAGTATTTAATTCTTCAACTATTTTATAAGCAGATCTTTCCCTCCACGCTAACCACGAGTTTTTATATATCCCATTATTATATCCTTGCTCATACCCTTAATATACATTAGGCTTTGAAAAAGACTATTGGGTCAGTTCTGATAATTAGGATCCTTCCTCTGCTAATTTTAAGAGATTATTAGGATTTTTTTACAATATTGTTACTTGGAGTTTCAATACCTTGGATTGGATCCTCATGTGTATGACACACTATGTGTGGGGCATTGCCTTTAAAAAAAAATGTCCCTCCTTGGTAAAGCAATATATAATATGCCATCAAAAAACTCGAATAGCTCTGGATAATAAACTAACAGTGTTGCCTAAATATAGATAAGTGAATATCGATGTACCCATGATAATATATACATATATATGGTCAACAATCGCCCACCAAATTGCTCAAAATAGCAGCAACTTGCCCCATCGAAGGCCTGTCCTTCCTGTCGTTCCCAACACAAGCCAACGCCACCTTGGCGCACCTCAACAAAGGATCCATATCAAGTGGGACCCCTGCCGGCCTGGGGTCCAGCAACTCTACTACCCTTGATTTTCTGATCAACGGCAGTGCCCACTCCAGCATCAACCCCCCGTCACTCCTCCGTCCGGTCAACAGCTCCAACAACACCACACCAAACCCATACACATCACTGGACCTGGTCACGCAACAGGACCTGTCCGTCCAAAATTCTCCGTCCACGTACCCGATTAGCCCCCTCTTCTCTTGTAGGGCCAAGCAGCTCAATCCAAAATCACAAACCCTAGCATGGAAGTTCTGGTCTATGAGGATGTTGGAGGGCTTGATGCATCCATGCACGACGTTAGGAGTGATCCCCTCGTGGAGGTAGGCGACTCCGGCAGCTGCCTCGGCCGCCATGCGAAGCCGCCGAGGCCAGGTGAGGAAGGCCGCGGCGCTGTGGTCGCACTGGTGCAAGTGGTACTCCAAGCTCTTCAAGCCCATCAGCTCCGACACGACGATCCTCTCCCCCGGAGCCTCCGAGAAGCCGACAAGGGGCACTATGTTCGGGTGTCGGACGTGGGAGAGTGGCCGGATGGCTGCGGCGAAGCTGGCCCCGGCATTGCCGAGGACGAGTTGGGGGTGGAGGCGCTTGATGGCGACTAGACCATGGTCGGGTAGGGCTCCGTGGTAGACAGCACCGAGGGGGCCGGTGCCGATGATTTGACGGTGGGCGAAGCCATTCGTGGCGGCGTGGATGTCGGCGAGAGGGTGATGCTTGGCTGGGATGGTGATGGGATCAAGGCTGTCCTCCGGCTTAATTGGCTTCTTCTTGCATATGATGAAGAGGACGAGGAGGAGGAGGAGAGCCGCGGAAGCAAGGAGTGCCATGGCCAGGTCATAAGACATAGGGGAGAGGGTGCCCCCATGGCTCATGTCTAGCTATGGCGATGTGGATCAGATCAAGAGCACTAGCCAAGGAAGAAGGAATTGTAGCTTGTAATTAAGCTATGAGATGTGAGAGAAAGGAGATGATAAGGTGGAAAATGGAGGCCGAAAGTAGGGTCATGACGGTGGAAAGGAGGGCTAATTCCGTGTGGTGTAGGTTTATTAAGTCTGGGATTGAGAAAGGGGCGAGATGAGGATCGAAGAGTTCAAGAGTCAAAGTGTCGGTGACCCAGCTTCCACCAACTAATTGTTATCTGTTTAATCTGTCTCATTCTTAGAAAACTGCTACTTAATTTAGGCTTAAAATTAGCTTAATTGTTTCACCCAATCCATTAGAGCACGGCTAATGAGAAAGAAGTTTACTAATAATCAAACAAAGTAAGGGTAGGTGATCCTGCTTAAACTTCTTGTAGTAGACTATTGGATAGGTGAACCCCTTTTTAACTTAATATATTGGGTGGTTTATAGCGCTATTTAGAAACTTACTAATAATATATTCGGCCACCTCCCGTGAAAGTGCTGGTTTCTTTTGTTTTCATTGAATTTCATTTTTTCTTGTGACGTGATTGATCCTGGCCCTACAATAATTTTTTTAAAATTTTTAATACTTATTTAGTTATTATTATTATTATTATTTATTCTTAAGAAAGCATTGAATTATGATTCTACCTTAATTAGAAATTTTAAAGACACTAATAAATTTTATAATATTTATAATTATATTATCAAATTAAAGTGTATTACTTAATAATATATGTTTAATTCAAATTTTACAAATTTATATATTTACTTGTTTACATATTGTTATTTATTACTAAAAAACTTAGTAAAATTTTATTCAAAGTAAAAATCTTTAAAAAGTAAATTTTATTTTGTTATTAAAAATTTTTAAATATTAAAGTTATTTTTAAAATGTGTATACAACTATATTTTTAGTTAAATTAAATAAAAATTCATTATTTTTATTTAAAATAATATAGTAATAGTTTTGAAATTAATTTTGTATATTATTAATAAGTTTCAAACATAACTATGCATCACGAGAGTTTTTGACTAGTTTGCTTATAAGAGTTTTAATGCTTAAACACGTGATAATTATTTCATCAGCAAATATTCTCATGTTTCTTTATTGTGGATTTGTCAACATAAGGCCATGGATTTTGTTCTGAATGAAACCTTAATTATCCGCCTCTTAACTTATTCAATTTTGTCTTTGCTGAAATTCCTCGTCTCCGAACCAACTAGCTTGCTGATCAAAATTTTAGTAGTATCTAATCCTAGAAGCAATCCAATCATCATGTGCTTATTGCTTATAATGTTCTCCTTTATTAATATTTGTTCTGTTTTGCCATGAGTTTTTTTTTATATATATAGCTCTGATCCATCGACGCCAAAAATGAAAATTGGTAGCTTGCAGCCAATGTTGTCGCATCCAATAAACTTAGAATGAGGTGGGCTAACTTGTCATGTGCTAGGAATTTCAAAGCTGCTTGCCCAGAGCAGACCGAGTATGCATGAGTTGTGATATTTAATCTTTTGGTCGCTGGTCGCTAGCCGTATCCAAATTCCAGACAGCTTGCTCCATCTTTTTCGTGACAATTTCAATTGCATTCAATGAACCAATAGCTAAGCCACTAAGGCTAGTACAAAAAATTTCATTACACAATTTTAATTGCAATTTTTTTATGTGGATAAAAACCATCAATTGCCTCTTCTCATTTTGTCTCTTAAATCTAAGCTTTATCATGAATGTTGATGACAGGTGAGATGTCATATGCATAGTTGCCGGTGCAATAAGATGATCAGTATAAACTAAATGTGTTTGTATTCCAAATATATACTTATGGCAGATCAGTCTTAGTAGGCATGGGATGTAATAATTCTATTTTATTCTTTCCATTGCAGAATTACTTTTGGCCAACCTTTAGCCCACATCCAATCCAACGCGGTAGAGCCTGTGTCATATTTTGTTCGCCGGTTGATTCGATTGGTAGAACAATTGTCCCGTTGAATGTTGATCTTTTGTGCCGGCCGCTATTGAAGTATTAAGACTTCACTACATATAATCATGCATTACCTAACATAATAATGTTGGAAAATCAAATATTGCTACTAAGCTGCATATAATCTCTTTGAAAAATTACATCGTAAATGATCCGCAATGGAAAGATGGCGTCAGAGACTTGAAACAGAAGTAGCTTTTCAATGCAAATTGTTTTGGACAAGTCCACCAATTTAGCTATAAGAACTCCATTGACCAATTTAGATATAACAACTCCATTGAGGAGCCAGATACGAATAAGAGCCTGTTTTCAGTAGCCTTTTGTCGCATGCTCTTATCCTCATTTCGTTGTACACAACCATAGTTAAACAAAATAGATGCTCGCATTATCATAACAAGTCCAAAATTATTTAATTAAAAATACTCTCATTATGTATCCTTCCAAAATTTACCCAATTACTTGTTGTTCTAAAATCACTAAATTTATAATATTTAATGGAACCAACTATGAATATCTTTTAATTTCTAGTCTAGTATAAGTTTATGTCATACTCCTTGTCAAGTGAGGTTGTTGCACCTTGATCAACTACCCATGTGTTGTGTGTGTATATATATATAATTTTACTGTAATGAGCTACTTGTTTTAGGCAGCACATTACAGCACAGCTAATATGGGTCGTTGGGCCATTAGATTTCGATCTAACAGCCCATATTCTAACCCATTGTGGAGGCCCGTCTGCCCATCCGCCCGCCTGCTAGCTCGCTTGGCCACCTGCCCCCCATGCCACGACCACCCCCTTTGCCACCCCCCCCCCCCCAGCCCACCCTGGGGAGGGCTGGGAGGCCGCGGCAAAGGGGGGTGGTGGTGGTCGTGGAAGGGGGGGGTGGGGGGGTCGGTTGCTCAGGGGGCGGGCAGGCAGGGGGTTGGCAGGCGGGCGGACGGGCCCAACGGGGTGGTGGTGGTTGTGGCAGGGGAGTGCGGGCGGCGGCAGGGTGCGGGGGAGGAGGGGGGGAAGAGGGGGTGCCGACGGTAAGGTAGCTAGACAAGTCTTGGGGGGCTTAGATGACCATGGGTCATTGGATTTCATCCAACGCCCATGATGGCATCACACCATGCGCTGCCAAAAAGAACATATAGTAGTGCTGATATATATATATATATATATATATATATGCACACGTGTGTGTGCGCGCACGCATTTTGGTGCTCGTCATTGCGACGATAACCCATCATACTTGTTTGGGTGCACCCTCTTGCTTAGAAGTGCATAACGGTTCTCACACGATTCTTTTTAGACTAGGAATACTCATTATATATTTCTAAGTATTTTCAATTGCCTTACCCCCTGATCCAACTTTTGGCTGCACTCAGGTTTATGTGTTATGCCTCAATCTCCAACCAAGTTGATGGAATTAAATTACTTTATTAAATAAAAAAATTTACGCAAATGTACCGGCCTCGAAATAGCACAAATCTTATAAGCATGTACTATTAAAAAACATAGTATAATTTTATTCGAATTAAAAATATTTTTAATAAATTCTATTTAGTTATTAAAAGTTTTTACTTATCAAAAGTAAAATTATTTTTAATATGCCTATACAGCTATATTTTTTTGTTAAAAATAAATAAATGTTCATTATTTTTATTCAAAATGATATAATAATTTTGAAATTAATTTTATATATTCTTAATATATATTATTAATAAGTTTTGAATATATCAGAGCGTTGGTTTTAATTTAGAGAGAGAGAGGTAGGGAGGGAGGGATAAGGGGATCTGTGCTGCAGTTTTAATTAGATCCAATCGCTTAATTTCGATCAGCGCTACTGGAAGCTGCTTTGCCTTCAACAAAGCAATGTCTTTCCCTTCCGATTGAAAGACTAACATCTAGGGGTGGTGGAGAACACGACCGGCAACTCCATCGATAATATTTGTAGTTGTTATAACCTCCGCACTATTCATCGATGATATTTTAGATCCATACCCAGAATTATTGTATTTGGCAGCTGAAAATATTCTTGTTTTATTGTGGAAGACAGTTGCCCTCATGAAGGATTAACACGTGCTATGTCGACAGATCTTGGATGAGTTGAAAGAATTAAGGGGAAGCGAGCAACCTGTAGAGATTCTGGATGAATTGAAAGGATTCAGAGAGAATTTGGACTCCAAATTACAGAAGCCAAGCTGAAAGATGAATTTATACTTTAAAATTTTGAAGTATTAAAATTTCGCTTTTATTTTAACGTTTATTATAATTACTAATTAGGTTGTCCTGGGCGGAGCGGATGATGGCGTTGTTCCGTCGTTTGGATTGTTTAGGTTAGTGGCAAGCACAAAAACTTCAAGTCAGTATCTCAATTGCAATTTTTTAAATTTTGAATTTTCAAATGCCTCTTCTTGTTTTGTTTCTTATCTACTCAAACAACAAACAAGCCAAAAAGGCGTTACATCTTTATAAAGATCAAACCAATACAGTAAAAAAAATCTGTTTGTAATTCTGAAATTTTTTTCATAATCTAGTAGAGTTAGATTTTTATTTGTTTACAAGAAAAATCATGCATTACCAGCATACTATTGCAAGTTTAAATGGTACTTCCTAGGTATATAACCTTTTGAAAAACTCACATAGTATATAATTTACAACTGGAAGATAACAGCATGCTTGAGTCAAAAATAGCTTTACAATCTAATTGGCCATTAATCGATCTTCAGAATAATTGATCAGAAGTTCTAGTAAACTCTACTGAGTAGGAAGATAAAAATTATAGATATGACTATAGCCTAATTTTCCCCATTTATTACATGTTATTATCCTCATTTTGTTGTAAAGAAACTAGCTAAAACCTCAGAAAGCCTGCATAGAAGATTAAAAATGACAGAAGGAACCAAGATTTCATTTCTTTCACCTGACAATCCAATATCATTCTCGCCCAAAGAGTGCTGAAGCCCAAATTTTATTCTACAATCTTATTTAATCTCTTGTAGGTGAGGCACATAAGTTTTCTGGATACCATGCAACACCGTGAAGGTAATTTGAAGAGATCAAAATGTAGCTGGTTATGACAATGTTGGACTTGGTAACAAATTCTTCTCACATGAACTAGGGTATCAACAATGCAACACATGAACGTCAAACTAAAATATCAAATGCTTGAAGACATCGGCAGATGTTCTGATTCAGGCCGTCTGCCCCGTCCCCCTATGTCGAAGCATACGGTGAATAAACTGCATTTGCTACCATACAGTATGCATGGCCCCTTATGCATAAATGCATGAAGACCGGGATTTTTTCAGCAACAAGGGAGTGAACGAAACAGTCAAGCAGGTGCCAGGTAGTATAAATGGGCTAACTACTACAATAACTGCAATCCGACTATTTTTCTTTTCCAGATGAGAAACAAATTTAATTTTCAGGTCTTTGTCTGGAACATCTTCCAAAAATCCAATCTCACAAATGCATCAGCAATTTATCATATAAGGAATTAAGGCTAAAAGTTAATACAGGATACAACACACCTGGGATCGATCATCTTTGAAATGCTCCAATAGAAATAGGAGATTTGCCTAAGATGTCCCAACTCCTGACATAACTTGGATCTATCTTAGTCCCCGACTAAAGTAGTTTACACAGCAAAGATTAGTAGAACTACAGCAATGGTTTATTTACTCTAATAGGAATAGGAAAGATGATAATATAATTTTCCCTTCCAGCTAAATTAACTATCATGGCTCCTAAGAATTATTTCCTACCCAGAAGAGAACTTTTGCACTACATAATTGTAAATTGTACAATGCAAACCCCAATGGATATGCCAAAATTCCACACCAAGATTTGTATGAAGATGGATGGTCTTAGCCTATTTTGATCGAACGCCAGAAAGAAGCTGCCTTGGGTTTGGCCTCATGCACAAAAGTTGTCTGTCACATCAGCGATACATTGATATTTCCTGGTCCAGACTCCAGAGTTGAGACCTTAAACAACGCTACCTGGATCTGATGATTCTTCGTAGTAAGGCGTTAGATCCCGATCCTTCTCTACCGGCTTCTGCTTGCTTGCAAGGCTTGGGCCAGCCTCCGCCAACATCTTCACCAGATTCCTCATGGATGGCCTGTTAATAGGTAGGGGGCTTGTGCAGAGCAAGCCAATGTTCAACACCTTACATATCTCCTCTTTGTAGGAGATGTCAAGTCTAGTATCAATGACATGATCGACGCCTTTCTGCTCCAAGGTATAGCACACCCATTTCACCAAGTCCTTCTCACCATATTCGGGGTCTACAGGGAGCCTCCCTGTTAGAAGCTCCAATATCACCACGCCGAAGCTGTATATATCACTCTTCTCATTGACTCGTAGTGTATATGCATACTCTGCAATCGCAAGTAATCGATGTATCAGCAAAGGACAACCACAAATAATAAGTTTTCATGATTGGATTTGAAATATCAACCTCAACCAGCAAATGAGAACTCACCAGGAGCAATGTATCCGCAAGAACCAGCAATGGTGGACATAGACTTGGGTCTTTTACCGATGGCCTCCACCATTTTTGCAACGCCAAAATCAGCCACTCTAGCTCCGTAGTCCGCATCCAACAGTATGTTATTGGACTTCACATCTCTGTGCACTATCGGAGGAACACAATCATGGTGGAGGTAGGAAAGCCCCTCGGCTGCATCCAATGCAATCCTGTACCTGGTCGGCCAATCCAACAATCCTCCCTTAGTGCCATGGAGCAGGTCCCCCAAGCTTCCAATAGGCATATACTCATAAACCAGTAGCTTGCAGTCTCTAGTAGTGCAAGCACACCACAACTTGACAATGTTCTTGTGCCGGATTTTCCCCAGTGTCTGGACCTCTGCCTCAAAACCATCATCAGAAACCTTATGCCCGGGCTCCTCCTGTCCTTCCTTGGACCCTCCCCAGAGCTTCTTCACAGCAACAGTCTCCCCATTGCTGAGAACAACCTTGTAAACCTTCCCAGACGCCCCTCTCCCGACCACATTGTCTTCATCAAGAGCTTCAATGATCTCGTCCTCATTGAACCACAGCTTGTGGAACGAAGTCAAGCTCCACTTCATCTTGTCGCTGCTACTCTTTCGCTTCTGGAAGTTGTAATATCTCCACAAGAACAGCACAAGGCCGAGAACAAGGATCAAGCCGGATGTGATATAAATCGACTTGAGCAACCAAGCAAGGCGTCGGACTTTGTTGCTATCCTGCCCAGAAGCAGAACAAAGACCAGGCAGCTCGCCGCAAAGGCCTGGATTGTTGAGGAAGCTTTTCTTGTAGTTCACATTAGCATAGAGAGGAGGGAGCTTGCCGGAAAGACGATTGTTTGAGAGATTGAAGATGTTGAGCTTCAAGTTCTGGAGCTCGGTAGGAACTTCGCCGGCGAGCTGGTTGCTTGAAAGATCCAGATAGTTTAGCACCGGCAATGATCCGATTCCCGGTGGGATTTTGCCGGAAAGCTGATTCTCGGCGACATCCAAATTAGTTAGCTTCCTCCATGACACAATGGTGGAAGGTATCTCACCGGAGAGCTTGTTGCCGTGGAGGTCAAGAGTGGCAAGCTCCGACAACCGCCCTAACGACGAAGGTATAGAGCCGGATAGCTGGTTCAACCCGGCGGAAAACTCCTCCAGCTTCTCCGTCGATCCGATCTCCGGCGGGATCACGCCGGTGAACAGGTTATCGTCTAGTAACAGGATCGACAAGTTCGACGCGCCGGCGATGGCCGGGGAGATCTCCCCGGAGAAGGAGTTTCCAGAGAGCTCCAGCAGCCAGACATGCGGCAGAGCCCAGACCCCTACAGGGACGTCGCCGGAGAGACGGTTGTGGAGGAGCCGCACCCGCACCAAGCTCCGGCACTGCCCGAGCTCCGAAGGAACAGGGCCCTCGAGCTCGTTCTCGATCAGCAGCAGCTCTTCCAGCTCCCCTTCCCGCATATCCCCGCCGGAATCTCGCCAGTGAAGTTGTTGGTGGAGAGGTCCACCCACCGTAGCGGCGAGTTCTTCCCCAGCTCCTTCGGCAATTGCCCGGCAAGCCGGTTGCCGAAGAGCCGCAGCTCGTACAAGTTCGGCGACAGAGCAATGGCGTCGGGAAGGCCGCCGACGAACCGATTCTCGTACAGATTGAGCGACTCGAGCGGCAAAGCGCAAAGCTCCACCGGTATCTCCCCCTCCAAGTGATTCATAGAAGCATCAAGCCGCTTGAGCTTGGTGAGCTTCGACCACCCGCTCGGTAGGGGACCGGACAACGAGTTGTTGAAGAGCTCGATCTGCACCACGCTCGCGAGCTCCATGATCGACTCCGGTATGGCACCGGTGAGGTTGTTGTTGGCGAGGTCCAAATCCGTCAGATAACGAAGCCCACCAAGGTTCGCCGGGATCCTCCCGACGAGGTTGCACCCGGCCATCCAAAGCACCTCGAGCCTGGACAGCCGCCCGAACTCCGCTGGAATGTGGCCGACAGCGAACGGGTTGTACGACAGATTGAGCTGCCGAAGCGTCGACACATTCGCGAGGAACGCCGGCACGGAGCCGTCGAGGAGGTTGGCGACGAGGGACAGCACCTCGAGCCGGCGGAATCGGGCGAACGCCGGCGGCACGCCTCCGGTGAAGTTGTTGCCGGATAGGTCGAGGTAGGTGAGGCCGGGGAGGTCGGCGAGGGCGGAGGGGATGACGCCGACGAGAATGTTCTGGGAGAGGTCGAGGTGGGCGAGGGAGAGGCAGCCGGCGAGCGCGGCGGCGTCGGCGGGGTCGGGGAGGAGGGAGCCATTGAGGAAGTTGTCGGGAAGGGAGAGGGTGGAGAGCGAGGGGATGCGGCAGAGGAGGGATGGGGAGGGGAAGGGGCCATAGAGGTTGGAGGAGGGGAGGGAGAGGGAGACGACGGCACCGGCGTGGTTGCAGGCCACGCCCCGCCATCGGCAAGGGGTGGCATCGCGGAGGGACCAGTCGGAGAGGGCGGAGTCCGGGTCCGACCAGGAGAGCTTGATCTGGTGGAGGTAGAGGCCGTCTTGGGAGAGTGGGGCGGCTAGGGGGGCAAGGGAGAGGAGGAGGACGGCGACGGCGACGGTGGCCATGGCGGCGGCTCTGGTTCGACCTGGTTGGGGGTTGCATGGGAGGGGAGGGATGGTCCTGGAGGGATGGGAAATATAGCGGTGGAGATGTTCGGTGGGGCCCGCTGTTCTATGTTTTATTATTATCATTTTAGCTAGAGGAGTGACGGAGTGAGTAGAGTGTAGACTATTGTCGGAGTGTTAATGCAGAAGCTGATTAATTATTTTCAGTCAAAAAGACAAAAAGTATTCATTCAATTTTTAAAACGAAGGCATTTATTCGTTCATTTATTTCATTTCATTATATATATAATAATACAATGATAACAACAATAATTATAACACTTAATATACAAACAAGAATGAGCGGCGGGGTTTGGATCTGGGAGGAGTTTTATTATTTTTTGTTTTATGGTTTGCGCATTGTGAAATTGGAGTTATCGGTGCTGTGCCAATGATCGAGTGCAACGTGGAATGTGTCAGCAAGTGCAAGGTTGATGATCGGAAGCCGCATTTTGGTGTGGCGTATGGTGAATGGAGGGTTTCAGTTCAGGGTAAAAACTTGGGGCGAGGAAATCTGTCTCGAATTTGAGAGGCATTTCATGAGTTTTGGTTTTATATAGATTTTAGGTTATGAGTCTACTAGGCATGAACTTTCATGTGTGTAAGTATAACTACCTATGTTCGTAGTTTTCTTTGATTTTGTTAGTTTTGGAAATGGGTGGAACTGAATAAGTGTTGTAAAATAATTAGCACAACTTACTTATATCAGCACCAAATATAAGAAAAATAAAATGGCAACATTTTTTTCTTTTCTAACTTTTTTAATTAAAGACAGACTGTTCTACCCAATTAATTCTTTTTTACCTTGGAATAAAATGAGCATTGGGACTACCATGCATGCTAGGTTGTTTATAAGCCGTGGAATTAACATTTAGGGGTTAGGGCATTTTTCTCCAATAAAAAACCTAGGATCACGATACTGATAATAATTGTTGAGTTGAAAATTCAAATATATTAATTTGCGTCTTTTTAATTTCGAGAGCTCGTTCTCTCAAATAAAATGACAAGTACTGTTAGGGGTGAGCAAACATCTCAAGTAACCGACCGAACCGAACTAAACCCAATAAATAGAATTGTCGGTTTGGTTTGGTTTTAAAAATATTAGTTTGGGTTGGTTTTGACATCGGATAATGGAACCCAATAAATAGAGTTTTGGTTTGAAACCTAACCGAACCAAAATTGATCAAAAAACCATTTTTTTTAAAAAAACCTTAATATTTATGTTTTATGTGAGTTATTATTATTTTATTTTAATTTATTTATAATTTATTTTAGATATTTAATATAATATCTATGTATAGAGTATTTTAAAGATAATTATGATGGTTAAATCATGTTTACATTTGATTTATTATCAAATCTATAATTAATCTTAATCAATTTATTATAATTTCAACTTTTTTAGAACCGCACCTGATGCAGAAATTATAACGTAAATGCACGTGCTGAATCAAGTAATAAAAGTGATAAGAAAGTATTGTCCAAGGAATTATTAGTAAAAATTCTTGATTACCAAAACTAATTTAATTAAGTATTCTTAAATAGAAATAAATTCAAAGAGTGATTAAATTATAGATTAAAGCTAAACTAATATAAAATACAATATTTAAATCAAATATTAACTTTAAGACGACAAACTTAAGATTTTCACTTTCACCTAGTGCTTTATATGATTAAAATTATAACTTCTACATATGAATTACACATTTAAATTATTAACTACGAGAATTATTTATTTATGACATCCTCGATTCACCATAAACTTATCACTCACATTCAACTCTTATATCTCTATGAAATTATATATGCAAAATAATACTTTAAGTTTTACCCTTAACAGTTATATAAGACATATGAGTATATCTATATCTCATATGTAAATCTCTTAAAATAGATAAACAAAAGTTATTTTATTCAATGATAAATTTAATTTTTTATCTCTATACAAGAATAATTCTCTAGATCTAATAATAGGTGGTCAGGCTAATGATAACATTAAGAACAAAATAAAATAGATGATCCAAACAGCACAATCACATAGATAAAAATTAATAATTTTTATTAATTCATGTACTAGATGTCATTAAAAATCCTAAAAAATAATTTACTCCATAAAGTATTTGATTAAACACAAGAAATTTATATGTGATATGAAAGACATTATTTAATTACAAAGAAAAGTAAATCAAAATAAAGAAAAACTCTTTTGAAAAAAACGTCTTCTTCTTATGATCCAACTTCTTTGTCGTTCCTTCTCGTCTTTCGTGCCATCCCTTTTGCCATCAAGTGTTGTTCCCTTTTTTTCTTTAAAACCCTAATCAAGTTTATAAAGGATCCACCCAAATATTTCAAGTGGGGTCCACTAAGACTTCCAGAAATGTTAAAAAATCAAATTTCAAGCCGCCAGCGCTCGAGCACTCTAAATCCAAGTGCTCGAGGGCCCTGCTCTAGGTTACAAAATTTCTTTAACCAAAATGCTAGCGCTCGAGCGCTCTGAATCCCAGCGCTCGAGCGCTTGCTCTCAATTACAGCTTCCAGGTTATGCGTTTTGGCCCGATTTCATTTTAAATTCATTGTGGATCATCTTCTAACTTGTTAGAATGACATTAATTAGTATTTTTTATACCAAAATCACAATAATTTCTTGTATTATTAATAATATCTAAAAAACTTTTAAATTAATAAAATTGAAATAAAAATCACTCAAAATATAACAAAAACTCAATATAAAATACAAAAAATAATAACTCTTTAACATAGTTATCAACACCGAACCAACCAAAATTTTTCAGTCAGTTTGGGAGGAGATCGGGTTCAGTTCGGTTCTAGAAGCCAACCACTGAACCGATTGCTCACCCCATTGTATATATAGTGGCAACTGATATTTAATAGTCAATAATGTTCAGTATTCTAATTATGCACGTTAGAGCAGCTGATTTGCTTTGCTTTGTTTGTTTAATATTCGAACAGGACAAGCTTCCGGAGATCGCTTAGCAAGTTAAGTCTTTCCTTCTTCTTAATCAAATTAACAAAGTTTTCCCAAGCAAGTAGAAGTTCTAAGGAGTGTTGATTTGTAACAGCTAATTAATTGCCCCTTCAATATTCATATTCTAGACGGTGACATTACTGACTGTTACTACCTAGATTATAACCTAAAGCTTTCATCAAGTGACATTGACCCAACTCAATTGATTATTTGCGTTGGATTAGGATAAGATTAGAAAATATAACAATTAGTAGTTGTATTTGGTCATTTCTTACAAGTTACAATCAACTCTGTTTTTCGTCATGTTTGTATAGATGACTAGAATCGAATACTATGTCTCCCAGGTAAAGACTGCTGAGTAGCTCGTCCACTGAGGTATGATCACCAAAGCCGAAGTGGCCCGCACAAGCCAACTCCTTGTCGATAAAGCTTTGAAGACTCGAAGACTAGCAAAGACGCTGGGAGGGGGCTGTTAATCTGTTTGTGCATCGAGATGGATGAGCAATAATTGAGTCCACAGAGTGTGGAAGAAGACGAGATTGGTCCAAAGTTCACCAACCATGAAATTATGCAGGGTGGATCTTCGACAGGCCGGTAGGTTTGGCCACCAACCTTTCATTCTCCGACTGCCCGTTGGCCCTGACCCTTTTCACGGGGCATTCGTCTGTGCTCTCTTTAAGACGCTCAGTAATAGGGACCACTTTAAATTTTTATTAAGGGAGCAGTGGAACAATTCAAGCAAGCGTACGTTTATTCCATGTTATTTGTTTGATGCACTCCCTTCACAACTTTACAATACCAACACGAGAGGATAACAAAAGTTACCATGCTTTGCCTTCACTTTCACCCCTAGAGTTACCAAGGAATCATGCAGATGTTCAGTGGTACTTGCTTCAGCTGGACGTACATCGATAAAAGCTTGACTCGCATAATAATGCTTGCATTTTTTATTCTCGAGTAGGCTCAACTCGAAGATTAACAATTTATAAAACTTTAGGCAAAATTATTAGATTCTTTTCATGAAATATAAGTAAGATATATAATAGCTTTGGACCAATGTCTTCCTCTTCTTTCCTCTGTTTACTCATTTACATCTCATACATTTCAATGCGTCCAGAAACGAAAATAAAAAAGAGCATGCGTGTAAAGATTTGCAGGGCCGGTCTTCGATTCGCACTGGCAAAGCCCTGGAATTGGTAGATGAGAAATGTCAGACCGAGGGGCAGCCATGGCCCATGAGCTACTTACTGGTAAGAAGTAATGCACTCCGGAGTCCGAGCCATTGATAGTTACTCGTCCCAATGAAATTCCAGTGGGGTAGAGGGAAAAGAAATGGAAGAGCGCTGACCAGAATCTAGGAGTTTTTGAGAGCTCGACGTCGTCCTTAAACGTAGAGTTATTGCCCTCTTGAATGTAGACAGAACGGAACAATGACATATTTCATGAAGAACAGCTTACATAATAAAGAACTCCACCGTCTCTTTAAAAATAGAGGGTACTCCGCAGTCAACAGTCACAGCGTCCCAGTAATTTAACTGTCACTGCAGCTCTCTTTTGACTGTACTGATCTGCTCTTTCTAACTCTTTCCAAATGGATAGTTTATGATCCAGTGTTTTGTGGGGTTTTTTTTCTTCCCTTCAAGTAATACTATGAGCATGACCTCACTATCTGCTTTATTTGGGATTCAATTATCCATGTTTTTCTACGCTGCATGCTGAAGACGTGGGACCTAACCGTTGTCGAGTCTTATGACTCTTTACGATCCAACCTTCTAATTAATGGCGTTTTAATTACTTAGGCATTTATAAATAATAAGTTTTCGGCCTAATTAACTTCTGTAATAGTGAATGTTATGTTATTAATATGAACGATAAAGATGTCCTTAATTCGAGGTTGATCCTTCAATGCGCCACATTTGATCATGAATTTTTGAAGGGTAATTTCAAGTGATTCGGCCTCTATATGTTGACGTCGTCTAATTAATGCCCACATGCAAGCTTAGCTTCTAACAACCGGTACTTCGATTTAGATGTTTGGATATATATATAATGCCATGAATTAGAAGGTTTGTTGTATTAGAATACAACCAACATGGTTGTGTTTGAGTTTTTTTACAGCCCTTAGATGAGGATCTGACGGCTCGGATATAAATCCAGCAGAAATAGTGAAACTCTGTTTTACAGCCCTCTGTTTCGATCGAGCCTTTTTTCTCTACCTCACCATCTAGTCCGCCATCGCCAGCAGAGTCTTCCTCGGACTCATCGAGGGCGTTGACATCATGCTCCAACGCTTCGTCCCCCGTCCCCGTTGAGGAGTTCATGCTGGCCGCAATGCCTACTATCGCCCCCGTTGTGCTCGCCTCCGTACCGGTGGCTGAGGCCAAGCTTGGTGATATATGTGGTTGTGCAGGGGGAAATCGGCTGCTGTTGGCTTCGTTGGGGGGCATGACCTCTGGATCGCTGGACCTGGTGCATTGGGCAGCATTGTGGCAGAGCAATGGCGGATGGTATATGCTTGATTATTCGAATTTGGTATTATTGGCTAATGATGTGGTGCATTTGGGATAATGTATATCTCGCTCTAGTTTTTGATACTTGCCATAAATAACAAGTTATAAACCTTCTATTTTTTTGGATTTCATAAATTTTGGTTTTGCTATTGTTGGCTCTTGGAACAATTGTGTGGCACTTGTTTTTGGAATTAACCTCAAAAAAGTGATGTTCTTAAATTGTCCGGAGCTGTTGGACGTTAGTTTGGACCAAGTAACATCTGCCGTTGCGCATATTAGTAAAATAGCTTGTCCACCGTATCAAACTGTGAAGTATCACCTGCCGCTGCCCTCGCTGTGCTCGCCTCCATACCAGTGGCTGAGGCCAAGCTTCGTGATGTGTGTGGTGATGCCGAGGCTTCTTTGTCGCGAGGGGGTTCGGCGGGTTTGGGTTTTTAGTTGGAAGGAAGGAGAAGGAGGAGGACGGAGGGGCGAGAGAGGAGATTTTGGAGAGCTTTCATTTGTCCAATCCACCACCGGCGATCGCCGCCCGCCGTCACCTATGCTGTTGCCAGCTAGTGTCAGGGTGGGGCGGCAAAAACAGGGGACGATCGTCGGGAGGGGGGATGACTTGATGGCAATTTCGTAATAAAAATTTTACTCTCTCCCGACTCGAATTAATATTATGAAATATATCCCAAAAAATATTAAAAATATAATAAAATACCATAAATTAAAATAATCGAGTTCTAATTGATTATTTTATTTTATGGTATTTTAATCTATTTTTTTCATATTTTTTGAGATATATTTTCGTAATATTGACACGAGTCGGGACCTTGTCAATTTTTTATTTTAAAATTACCCTTTTCGAAAAATATGAAAAGATAGGGTAAAATACCATAAAATAAAATAATCCATTAGAATTCAATTATTTTATTTTCTGGTATTTCCCTGTACTTTTTAATATTTATTGAGATTTATTTCATAATATTGACTCGAGGCAAGAGGGTAAAGTTTTTATTACAAAACCACCCTTGCCCATTTCCTTCCTAACTAGTGTCAACATTATGAAATAAATTTCAAAAAATATGAAATAATATATTAAAATACCATAAAATAAAATAATCAATTAGAACTCGATTATTTTATTTTATGATATTTTATTATATATTTTATATTTTTTGGGATATATTTAATAATATTGACTCAAGTTGGGAGCGAGTCAAGTTTTTATTATGAAACTACCCCTGCCCATTTCCTCCTCCCTCCCTTATTTTGTCTGCGACTCTGTTTTTCCACCCTGCTGGCGACCTCAAGAGCAAGTCAAGCTCAATGGAGCATATTCCCCAAATAGTATTGCGTACCAAAGGTCGTCCCAAGAATAGTCAAAGATTGAAGGCTGGATGCGAAGTTGTTTAAGCTCAGACAAAAAACGGATGTGTAGTCTTTGTAATGAGAAAGATCATTATTCTATGACATGTAAAAATATTCATATCAATTGTAACAATGATTCTATATAATAAGATTTTGTGGGCTTATATAATGCATGGTTGTAGATGCTGGGAAACATTGTCATTGTATTTTTTGTGCTTTTTTTGGATTGTAATCTTCTATACTATTATTCAATGGCAATGGTATATTTTTGTCGTCCTACCCTGTTGTCAAGGTCTCCAAGTTTGTGGATTGCGGGTATGTTGTTTGATATATTTTGTCTATTTACATAATTACAACATCTCAAATTTTCATTAAGTATTGACTAAGTAAGATCTTGATGAATTCAAACCACTATCCCTCAAGAATTTCTTGAGTGCTCTGCCAATTTTGAGCTAAAGATCTACAATAGTTAAAGTCATTGAAAAATATAAGCTGGCGATACCAATCATTAGGTCAAGACAACTTAACTACAACATAGACTTCTTTTATCAACTGCTTGAAGGTCTCTCAGTTCCGTCTGTAATTTATGCTAGCACAAGAGCAAGTTCTGATTTAGTACACTACAATTTTACCACAACAAAAGCAGAAATGGATAAAAGATTAGGCCTGACTACAAACAATATTGTATCTTCTTCAGTAGTACAGCTAGGAGGAAAACCAATAGTTATGATCAACAAATAGATCCAATGGGGATTCCTTTGCAGATCTGATTCATTTGGTCACCTTGCAACTCTTTCCTTGGTCACATTGCAGCTGATTCATTTGGTCACCTTCCAGCTCTTCAGAAAGGAGAAACATGTATAATGAGTATTTGTTGAAATGCTTGCATTTGGAATTTTTTTGTTCCACTCATACAGAAAATAAAGCATTTGACTTCAAAAAACACAAATGCCTATGTTATCATATGCACATTGTATAAACTTTGGTAGCAAAAAATATGCCCGAATATGCCTGCAGCACCCTTTGTAGTAATTCATAAGAAGAAATGGCAGTATATGGTAGGATTCAATCGGAGCAAGCTATAAGCTGAGCCAAGTTGAGATCTAATCAGCTAGCTTCATGACTAAGACAATCTGATCAAGCCTACATGAGCTCAAGCATATACTTTTATTCAATGATCTGTCTTCAAGTATGCTTTCGCTTGGACTTCATTTACCTTGATTGAGAACCAACATTGTCCAGATGGCTTAAAATATTACTTCATATTAACATTTACAACTTTGCATCAGAAATTATTAGATTTTGTAGGTATATATCCCATAGGGTTGTAGAATTCAATTCATGTTTTATTAAGCAACTGAAAAAATACCTAAGCAAGAGATTAGCTTCATCCCTCCATAATATTTAAAGACACAGAAAAACCTCACCTCTCTGTGAACTCAGACAGCTTTGAAGGTTTTAACACATATAATCCTACCAGCCATCTACGAAATGAATAATAATTCATATATTGTTAAAGTCATTCAACAAATGGAAGAAGGAATGTAGTGAAGTAACAAAAATAAGAAACAAACAGAAAAATTGTGAACACTGATAGAATGGACCTCCTGTGCTTTTCCTACTGCAGAGAAGACTTCAGGAAAACCGTTTGCTCCAATTTCCATTATCCTGCAAAAAAAATACAGAGCCCAGATTAAAATATTTCTGAAAGAATAATCAAGCATATACCATCCGCCATTGCTATACCACAATGCTGCCCAATGCACCAGGTCTAGCGATCAAGAGGTCATGCCCCCCAACAAAGCCAGCAGCAGCCGATTTCCCCTGCACAACCACACACATCACCAAGCTTGGCCTCAGCCATCGGTACAGAGGTGAGCACAGCGGGGGCGGCAGGAGGCGTTGCGGCCAGCATGAGCTCCTCGACGGGCACGGGGGGACGAAGTGCTGGAGCATGATGCCGGCGCCCTCAATGAGGCCAAGGAGGACTCTGCCGTCGATAGCAGACTAGATGGTGAGGCGGAGAAAAATAAGGCTCGATCGAAATAGAGGGCTGTAAAACAGCGTTTCACTATTTCGACAGGATTTATATCCGAGCCGAACACGGTCTTATCGAGTTGAGTTCGAGTTATAACTGAGTTAAGGCGAGTCGAACACGGTCTTTGTTCAAGCTCGGCTGCTAGTGGGGTTGCAGTAGCAGGCCGGGGCTCGGTGGCAGGCAGGGACCGGCAGCGGGTGAGCGCGGCAATGGGAAGGTCGTGAAGGGAGAAGCGGGAAAGTAGGGGGGGTGGGGAGATGGGAGCGTGTTGTGGGCCATTGGATGAGATCCAATGGCACACAAGGGCAACGCACATATACTGCCAAAATAGGGCAACGCACAATAGCGTTATTATATATATATATATATATATATATATATATAAAATTGAACTTCATGCTTCAATTCAACACCTTCCTTGATGTGCATCCATTCTTCACGGCCCATGGCTTTTGATTTACGAGTAAAAATTAATTTTAATCAAATTACTCACTCATTAAATACCTACATGATACTTTTGTTATTTCAAGAAAAATTACATCTACTTGTTTAATAAAAGTATTGATCAATAACGACCTCAAGCTCGATTCAAATCATTTCACTTGACAAGAATACTTAAGTAGCTTATTTTCTCATAGTATGAAAATTAAATAAACTAGGTATGCACAAAACCATTTTGTTATTAGAGATGATGTGTAATGGGTTTGTTAAGGGAACAAGATGGAGTAATGCTGTGACTGTAGGAGAATGACAAGCAAAAACAACTAACCACATCCTCCTAGGACCCAAATCCTTTCTTTTGAGCAGCCACTTTCAATCATTCCACTATTAAAAACTGAAAAAGCAATCTGGTTTGTTTATTGTTTATCCCAGACGAAGTATTTGAAACCACACATGAAAACATATTGTACGGAGAGGCACAGTGGAGTGAGCATGATAACCCAAATCCTACGTAGAACGGGATCTCTAATAAAAGTGAGCATTTAGATCGATTGTGTTTTCTTTTTTTATAAAAATATCATAAATAACTAAGTTTCAATGTTTTATATCGTAAATAACTAAAATTTTAAATTTATATCAGATATAGCCATATATCAAATTTTTATTTCACGTCTAACCAATTTATGCATTTTAAGAATATTTTACTCATAATATTTATTTTATTAACATTAATACCCTGAATCTAACTTTAAATTTTTTCAAACATTTTTTGTGCTTTATATAATAATATTTCATTTTTTTAAAAAAATATTCATAATAAAAATATATTGGATAAAACAAGCATTCTAATTTTTAATAAAATGTGGCAGTTTTAAATTAAAATTTTGATCATCTAAAAATATATTTACTTGATTTTAATTTTTTATTTTTGATGGCCTAAAAATTAATTTTCATTTTAATTGTCCAAAATTCAATAAAATTTTTTTTTCTTTTTTAGCTCATGAATAATATAGTTTTGTATTCTATTTAATATTTATTAGTTGTTTATATATATATATATATAATTAGTAAAAAAGTATAAGTTTTATCTATTATATATTTTGGTATTAGTAAAAATAAAATTTATGAGTTTTTTTTGTTATTATTAAAAAAATGATAGAATTTGGTCACAATGGATATGAAAATTTTAAAAATATCTATTCTTGATATAATTTTGTTAACTTGGCTATTTTTTAAAGAAAATTTTGAAATGTAGCTATTTATGATAGTTTCCCTTTTTGAAAAAAACATTTGGATTTAAAATTAACTTAAAATTTTCCATTCCGCTTTCTTATGTTACCTGGCATTGGGGACAAAGCAATGTTGGGCCTAGTACGCAGGCCCATGGGCTATACAGCTTTTTGTTAACAAGTTATGATTAGCGGAAATGCCATGTTAGTGGTGAGTGGTGACGACTCCCTTTAAGTTTATTTTGAAATTGAGAGTTTAATGATGGTGGTGAGCTGTTTTAACTTTTAATGGAGTGGACTAATCACGTGAGACTTAGATTATAAAGATGCCTCAATTAATATGTCATTTCTCTGATGATCAATTTCATTAAATCATCTCGATTATGGGCACAAACATTTTTTTATCACTAAATTGATCATATGGATTTGATGAGGGCGGCATCATGATTCAAGCCATAATCAAAAGTTTAATGAAATTGATATATTGAGTTTGGCATTGGGCTTTATCTGGTGATGCAATGTGAGCCGGGTTGTTTGATGGCCTACCACAAAGAGTTATCCAAGGGGCCCAAGCCAGTTCATTATCTCTTTTGCACCTTCCCACAGGTGACCCTTGGACCCAGCACCACGGTTGGCTATCTTCTTAGATGATAGCAGCCATTGGAGGGTGCAATTATATATGCAATTGTTGGATGATCGAGAGGTGAATGATGGTGATGCTCTGTTGCCAAGTCTATTCTCGAATTTTGGTTGGGGTATATTTGTTGGATAAAGCTTGTCATTAGGCATTGATTCGAGTTGGAGATGTACTGTTGCGCTTATAAGGATACACTCATCATAAAGAATATAATGATAGTGTTCACTCTGCTTACCATGTCTATATACAAGAGGACTTAATAATGATAGTGTGTGCTACTGTAGTTTTTGTTGGTAAACAATTCATTATTTAGTTAATGATCACTAATAAAAAAGAGACGTCTTATAAAATCATGATCCGCATATGTACAATGAAACTTAATCTCAACTCACTTTGATTGGCTGCTGCAATTTGATCGATCAGTGAAGAATATTTCCAATGTTACTGGGCACAAGCTTATGTTTTCTTAAGATCATATAATTCATATATAGCTACCAACATATGTATGACAACGTTATGAAGGATACATAACATTTCCTGGTGATTATAAAGCTTTTTTAAAGAGAGAATATATAGCAGATATAGTAGACCGAACTTATGTAATTCTAGCATTGGATTGTAGCTTGTAAAGTAGTTCTACTCAGAGGTGCCAATATGATCTGATTTCGGCGGCTTCGACCTGCAATTCTCGATGCAGGTCCGGAACTCCCCTCGCATCTCCAAAGGCAGCGAGCGACATCTCTATCACCGGCAATGCAAGCTGCTCCGCACAATGACATGGCCGGGCTGCACTTCTCTTCACAGTTGTCTTCAACTAATTGCTGGTCAGCTTGTTTGGCTTTGGCGCCCCTCTCCGTCGTAATGACCATCAGAACAAGAAGGAAAGCCGCAAAGAGTACCACTGCTTTGCTTTCTCGTTTAGCGGCTCCCAGTCCGGCCATGGTATCACTAATTGGCTATGCTAAATTAGCTGTTCGTTGATATTATTTCAGTCGTGGAGTCATGATAAATGACGATGTATATATAGAGAGACATGCATGGAGATTCAGAAAGATGAGCAAAAGCACTCTATGCATGAAGGTTGAAGCTGGCCGCTAGTTTTACGTTTCATGCGTGTTGGGAAGAAATCGACACCTAAGTTAGTTGGAGATGAATCGTGATTTGAGGTAACATTTCTTAAACTACGTACTTAAACAGTAAAAATTATATTTTATTCGCTTTATTATTGGACTTGAGAAATCAATTAGTGCTTATTTGTGATAAAATTGGAGTAATTAATGGAGACTGTTCATATGAAACTATTCATTGAGTTTATCTCTGATGTAGTTTAACCAAGATAACCTTCCATCAGTCAAAATAGATCACTTTTAATTTGGAAGTACTTTGGTAGCGCGTGGGAATCGTTTGGTAGCAATTTATCTGAGGGAGCAACTAAATAAGGTTGATTTAATTTTTTCTTAACAAGTAATTTGCTCTTATTAACACAAGAATAATTAAAAATTGTTCAACGATGAAAAATATGAGATTCAACTAATCAAAATACAAGAAAATAGAAAACCAAATCAAATTTTATCTTCTCCTTTAATTAAAATCTATCTTTAAAATTGGGTCTATTTTACAAATGTCAAATATTGAAATTAATATAGTCTATTTTATTGTGAGAATAATTAGTATTAACGACAACTAATATTCTTTCGAGAGCTACATCTCATGTGAGCCCTTAGAATATAAAAATGGTTGGATGATGAGTATAATTTTGATCAACTCACGTGATCTACACAAGATATCCTAATATCAACTACTATGGATACTAATACTTCTATTTTATTATTCAATATATTTATAATATTAAAGTTTATCTCTGTCAGCCTCGCGCATGAAACAATATCTTGCTTGTAATAAAATATAAAAGTATTTTATGGCAGCTCATCAAGCAGCCATGACATATGAATCATGCTCCTATATTCATGGCCGTTAGGCCAGTTAAGGTGTCCAATAGGTGGTGGTTATTTATGACATCATTGCATGCAAAGATGCATTAAATCTGTAAAAAATTTCTCATCTTTAATTCGATTCATTCAAGGAGGCACAACCCCTTGATAGGGCTAAAATTTCCATCAAAATTTTATCCCCAAATCTCTTTTTAAATATCTAAACATTGAATAATAGTTTTCAAAAGAACATTGAACAATATCTGGCCTGGACATTAACAATGGCAGGTAAGATTTTGAAGCTTAACTCCTTCGGCTCCCTCTACCCTACAGTTTGTCAACATTTAAGTCAGTTGTAAACTCTTCATTCTCTTTGACAAAATCAAGTGGGCGTTAGAACCTTGCCATGCAAATTGCAAACAAAGATAAACCATCCCCGAAATAATTGTCAAGGCGTTTTCATCTGACTGTATCCCCTTCCATTGCAAACCAACGCTCTCAACAACATCTTCCCTCCCAACCGCAACATCTATATACACAATTAAACCATTCAACATTGATTCCATCCAAATACGTTTCACAAACTTGGAACTGCACAAGAAGAAAACCCAATAAAAATTTTCAGGTGGGATATACAAATTGTTGAGTAGAAAGCATGGATTTGATCAAGGTAGATGAGGAGGCAGGACTCCAGGTGAAGCAGCCATTGCTTCAACAAGAACAAATTAGCACAAGTACCGGAGATATGACGGCCAAACAAAAGAAACCAGCTGCGCAAAAGGCAGTGAGGAAGACCTTCAAAGGCACGGCACAATTGGCCAAGCTCCTCCCCACAGGAACAGTTCTCACCTTCCAGGTCCTCTCCTTCTCTAACCAACCAAGGCAAGTGCGACCAAATGGGTCGCTTCTTGACTGCTTGTTTGGTCATTTTCTGCGGCCTTTCCTGCTACGTCCTCTCCTTCACTGACAGCTTCAGAGATGCCAAGGGGAAGGTCAGATACGGCCTGGCCACATTCAAAGGTTTGTGTGTCATAGATGGGAAGCCAGGGAGAGTCTCCTCTCCGAGGAGGCAGCGGTCAAGTATAGGTTGAGGTTCGTGGATTTTGTGCATGCATCGATGTCGGTGTTGGTGTTTGTGGCGGTGGCGATGATTGATCAGAACTTGGTGCGGTGCTTCTTCCCTGCTCCGACGAAGGAGACCAAGGACATGCTTGCTGGATTGCCTATTGGAATCTGTGCAGTTTGCAGCGCGTTGTTTGTGGCCTTTCCGACCAAACGCCATGGAGTTGGCTTTCCTCTCTCGGGAATAGAATTAGAATCCATGTTTTCTGTTCGCGTCTTTCTTGATTGTGAGCTAATTTTGATTATACGACACAGTTTGATAAATCATAAATATATACATATATATGTTGATAAGGCAGCTTTCATGCAGTGCATATATACAGCATATATCTTTGTACTTCCTAGCAATGTTGTGTGATAATAGTCATGATCTGATTGGAAATTTAAGTTACCTTCAAAGCTCAAGTTGGTCACAATGGCATTATATTAACATGACATGGCCCATCATCTGAAGTTTTTTTATTTCTCGTCTAAACCCTGAAAAGGTTGAGAATAGTCCGATGGATAGATGAAGGAATGTTCATATTGGGTTCGCCGACGATGTCGTCAAGGTTTACGAAAAGACCATTCCTATTTGTAAAAAGCCAACATATAAACACCTAAATTCCAACCTAATTAACTTTCGCAATCCCCAATCATCATCAACCACGTCTCCCCCACCACAGTATTTTCCAACAAGGCAATATTCATTACTGTTGTTTTGCAACGCAAGATTTGACCGCAACTCCTACAAAACGCTCTCAACGATCTCAGCCTAACACAATGGTGCGTCTTGGTATTCCATTTTGAACGAGGCTTATGGTTTAAGATCACATCATTTTAAAAAATGTCAGCGAAGGACATACAATGTTGCTAGTTAAATTCAACAAATTCAAGAGGAAAGCAAAAGATAGTTATCAAATCAATCTAATTAAATTTTGTTACGTTCGAACTCTTTGTATATCTTTGAAGTTGTGTAAGACACAAGCATTCAATTAGGTGTATTCAAATCGACCTTAACATACTTAATTCATTTTATCCGTACTTTCATTTGTCATCGTAATTCACGTCAAAAAATTTTAACACAAAAAATCACCGCATTCCAACCACAATTGTAAAATTAAATGCTACAAATATTTAACATCAAGGCCAAATAATTATTCTCCCTCAATTCATTTGGCTACTTCATATCAGTAAACTTAAACTCCAGTTGAATTCGATCATCTTGAAGTTAATCAAGCACCTTACAATATGATAAAAAATTTTCAATTACCATTTTTTTCCCAAATTCTCACTTAAAATATAAAAAAACCATTTAATTAAACCTCCCCAAAAAAAAGATGAGAGGTGTGTTGCATGCCACCTAGGTGAGTCAACTCTTTGGTCCGAGAAAAATTGGGCAGCCACACTTTTTTTCCACAATATTTTCCATTTCCATCGGAAAACACATTCCAACCCGATATAAAGAGAAGGAAAAGACGACGCAAGTAGCCCTCTAGAAGTTGATGTCGCCACCGATTCCGAACGCCGGCTGCCCGTGCGCCATCCCGTCGCCCATCCCCGACCTCCTCCTCCTCGCTGCCATCTCCCTGCGCCTCCTCCCCCACCGCCGCCTCTCCTCCTCCGCCGCTGCCATGTCCGCCACCAGGCCCCCTTCCCTCCGATTCGCCTCCCCGCAATCCCTCTCCGAGTGGCTCCGCCCACGCCTCCCCTCGGACTCGCTCGCGACCTGAAGCCTCCAGCCGGGCACCAAGAACCTGCACAACCTGTGGATCGAGCTCGCCCAGGGCGAGACCTCCCTTGCCGACTCCGTCCCGCCCGTCCGCACCGTTCATGTCGCCACCGTCCGCGTCTTCGACCCCTCCCTCCCCGGCCGCACCCTCCTCGAGTCCCACCAGGAGCTCTCCGACGGCTCCCTCCGCCCCCGCCTCCGCCCCCTCTCCGAGAAGATGAAGCCCGGCGAGGACCTCCGCGACGCCGCCCTCCGCGCCCTGCGCGAGGAGCTCGGCGCCCTCGTCGCCGGCAAGCGGGTCCACATCATTGTCCCCGCCTCGTCCTCGCCGGCCAAGGTCGAGGAGCGGCTCTCCGCCTCCTACCCCGGCCTGCCGGCTCGGTACGTGCTCCACTCGGTCGATGCCTACGTGGAGGGGCTGCCCGACGGCGAGTTCTCGACGGAGGAGGAGGGGGACGAGAAGGACTCCGGCGAAGCGGCGGTCTATGTCAGGAAGCATTTCTGGAAGTGGGTCGATTCCGATGCGTCGAATCCTCCTCCTCCTTCTCCTTCTTCTTCCTCCAATTGAAAAATTGATCGATCGAAAATTCAAATCGATGGAAAAAGATTGGAAATTTTTCAAGTAGGCTTCCCCAATCATTTCTTCTGCTTTCTATTTTTGTTTATATAAGATATCTTATGATCTATGCGGCTATAGTGTTTGTGATACGTCTTGAGAGAGGGTTGAATTATACATATTTTTTTGGTGCTAAAATAAATTTGTTGCTTTGTATATGCAAAGTTTCAATCTTGTTGTTAAACTTGGCGATGTATGTTTCAGAGTTAGAAGTTGCTCAAATTTTCAGTATGTCAAGTTTTTTGATGAATTGGCTCTTTACGTACTCTAGTTTGTAAAAAACAAAATTGATATGAAATGCCGATGTTCATGTTGTGTTAGGATTGAATATGTTTTTCTTGAGTTGGTGGTTGGTTTGGGCATGCAATTTAGGAATCCTGAAAAAAATAAGTCGGGTGTCTGATTAACTAACCCATGAAAGAAGTTGAAAGTCGAGATTCATGCTCTCGTTCTTTCGTCGATCGAGGTACTTCAACTTGATTGGTTTGGGGCCTTTTGGCATTTGCACATGTTGTTAAAAAAATGATACAGATTGAAACACTGGTCAGCTATTGAAACTTTCTCTTGTTTAGAGCATTCCCATAATCTTAAGGAAAGCAAAATATAATTGCAAAAGAAATTCAACTGTTCCGAAGTGGAGAAGAACGAAAGAGCTTTGACTCTTGGGAAATATGCTCAACAGTTAAAACGATCATCTTCTATAAAGGATGTTGATGGTAAATAAACTACTTGGAAGCAGTACATAACCTTTACATTCATTCGTGATCACTTGTTTGTAAATTATCAGATTCAATGCTGCTATGATTGTTTATAAGTTGTTAGATTATTTACCAAACTGCGTGCGTTGACTGTTGTGCAAGAATAATGTGTTTTAGAAAAGAGTGACAGATGTCCATCAACATAGTTAGCTTTCATCAGGAAACAGTATTAACTACATCAAATTTGCGTAGAGGACAAGTGTGAATGTGTGGCATAACGTCAACATTTCTAAATAGTTAACATATTTTAGATCCAGTGCTCGAACACTGCATATGTGACGTTTATACCTCCGGGATTAATCTGTCAAATTGTAGAACATGCTTATTCTTTTACGTTACAAATCCCTTTAATCGTCTCCTCAAGCAACCAACATAACGGTGGCCAACGGTCACGGGCCTGATTCAAGGATTCAAAAATTTTCAATCCTAACCAATTTTATGTGGCGTATTCTCACCCGAGAACACCAGCCTAACACCAAGTACGCAACTTAGAACAAACTAAAGAAGCCTACATGCCAACACCAACATGTATTCAGCCAACCTCAACACCTTGATGTTGCTGCCTTCAACCCATCGCTCGATCACAACGTGTTTGTACCGCACCAAACACCGACACAGCACTTCTGGTTACCAACACACCTTGTCGATAGGCTATTTCAGAAGTCAAACAGCACCACACGCTGCACTGCCGGATCGCCCAACCAGCAATTACGCGTCTTTGGTTTTTATCGTTTGCCCTTGCTTGTCTCAGCACTAGTTCCCGTAACTGGTTGCCTTGTAAACTTTGACTGTGACCTAAGATACAGAAGTTCCCTGTCTAAACACCAGCCAACAAACAAAACAGAGATTACGGGAAAATGCTTCCCAACCTTATATCATTCAACCGATCATAAGGATTTTACAAGCACTCAAACTCTCCTCTCAAGCACTTGCTCGGCTTGTGGACAGCCCCCACAGCCTCGCCCCAATGTACCCACAAATACAAAGGCGCACAACGAATTACTCCCCGAGTAACTCTACCCCGATTGCCAACACAAGCATCCTAACAATGTGTACCTGGTTTCCAGTAAGCCGATAGAGTTCCAGCGCTCACCGCGAACATCGACTGCAGCAACTCCACGCTTCTTTCTCACCAGCCGCACCCTGTTATTTTTCCCTCACAAAGGAACACGCCTGGAATCTCAGGAACTCTCCTCCTCACCGGACTCGATTCTTCTCTTGATCCACTCTCACGTCTTTCCTTTCTGATCTAGTGATTTTCTTCTTTGATCCACCCATCTGTTTTTCCAGCATAACCCCATGCACATATGCACGCCCCTTCTGTTTCAGATAACTCCAGATCTAGCATCTCTATCCACAAAGATCTGCAAATCTCACTGTATCCAGCAACCTAGCACCACACCACGTCCAGGTTCACTCTCACGGCCTTGTGATTATCTTCAGAAGTTAGTTGCAGACTTAGATCATATCTTCCACCAAGATACGCCCCCAGCAACATCCATGAAGCTTCATCACAAACCCTTGGTTGCACCGCTGGTCATCCCGTCTCGCCCACCGGCTTGACCCCAGCAATGTCTAGACATGGTCCAACCTCCCTTAGCAATCCACCGAACACATGCTGGCAAAGGTCCACCACCATCGCCCTACACCAGCTCGGCCGCTCTTGCATGCCCATGCATTGTCGCGCCCACCAGAACCCGCTCGTGCGCGCGCCTGTGTGCACACCCGCGCGCGCCCGCTCGAGCGAACGTCTGCACGCACCATCGCGCGCCCGCTCCCACCCTCGCCCTCGCGTAGCAGCGAGCTTGTCGCTCACTCGCGCACACACTTGCGCGCACGACCGCACGCTCGCCTGCAATAGTGCTCGGTACTGTTCCACAACACAGTACCACTATTTTGCTCGGTACTGGCGGCTACTCGGCATTTTGTGTTGTGCTCTTGGCTCGGTAGCCTGCTCGGTCTATGGTTGCACAACAACCTCAATCTGCCGACCCAAACAATGATCAACATGCAACATGAGGTTTCTCAACCTGGACTCGCCCACATGCTCAATACACCAAATACCGACCCATGTGCTGACACCACTGCTGTAACCCGACGTCATACTCCATCGCCATGCTCCGTCACTCGGCAGCCTCGTGCACCTCGGTTTGTAACCTGCAACTCGACACAGGTTAGCTTCGGCATGTTGTTTCCACCACTTGGATAGCCACCGCTATCCCCTCATAGACGTAGGGAACCTAGGGATAACACCCAAACCCTAGTTCCTGGCAACGCCCATAAATCACGGCTATAACACCAACCATCCCAGATGGGGGGTTAAGTCACCTATCATATGAACATGTATATTGCTCCTTGTATCCTTCAAGGCAAACCTTCATCGCACAGATAAATTGTCTCCTCGGTTCAATCCTTTTTTTTAGTTTTAAAAAGAATATTGAGATTCATTTACTATTTTTTGAACTATTGAAGTGCATTGTGTTGACTGTCGTGATTTTTGTGATGGAGGATAGGTGTGAATCTCTTTTTGTGACGAAGAACGAAAACGGTGACAAAAATTCCTGGTTTGGATTTTATTGCTATGCTGGATATTTTTATTTGAAAAAGATAGATTTGTTTTTTCTCACAGCGTTTGACATTCACAAATAAACCAAATACAACGAGAAAGTTTCCGCAAGCAATTTTATACAGTTTAAATTTTCATGTCGAATACAAACCAAATTTAATTCTTTCATGGATAAGGTGTTGTTTATATCATTAACAAAGTATAAAGGTACACAAGAACGGTGAAAAGCAGTTATCAATAAAACATGTTGGAATCGATTTAAGCCGATGAATCAAATGATCGATTACTGGTTCTACACAATCGAATCACGTTTGAAACTCAGATCTATTCTTCTACTCTTATTAACAAAAGTAAAACTCAATATTAATCTTTGATTAAAAATAAAATATTTAACCAATCAAAATATTGTAAAAGTAAAAAAATAATAAATCAAATTATTATAATATATCTTCACATTTAGTTAATATCTATTTTAAAAGTTAAGATTAATCAGAATCTATATCCAATATAATAGATTATTATAATGTCTTTCAAATTAAAATTTATCAGTTGGTTAAAACCTATTCAAACAACATTAAGTAAAATATTCACCTAAAAATTCCACACAAAAGTACTAATATATTATTTCAATTTTCACAAGGAGCCAATGAAAAAGAAGAAAAAGGATAATAATAGTAAAAAAAAAAAAAAGAGAAAGAAAGAAGACAAATGGAGAGCAGACAGTCCAAACACCAATCAACCGCTCGTTTGTAGATAAGGTGACCAATCGCCTCAACACCACTCCTTTCACTCGCTCGCTCGACTCACATGACTCGCGCAACCACTCTTAGCGTGCTACCCTCCCTCTCCCAAGCACCCACCCTGCCTCGCACTCTCCCCGCCCCCGCCCGACCACAAATATCTCAACTGTTCCGACTCTATCACTTCCCCGCCTCCGACAAGTCGACGACACTCCCCTCCCGTCCCCACCTCCGACGATGGAGTCCCGCGCTCTCTCCGGCGCCGCCGCAGTCTCCGGCCTCCACCTCCGCCGCGCCGTCTTCGGCCGGTCCGCCCTCCTCTCCGCCGGCGGGGCTCCTGCGGCCCGAGTCGGCGGCGGCGGCAACCTCGTGTGCGGGCGGCAGCTCCGACCATCCCTCCTGCTGGGGACGGCGGGGAGGAGGCCGTCCACGGTGGTCGCCGCATCCGCCGCGTCGTCCCCCGCCGACGGCGGCGATTCCGCCGGGTGAGGTCCGTTTCCTCCGACTTCGGCGGAGCCCCGCAATTCCCGGGCGTTCTCCTGACTGGTTTTCGTGGTTTCGGTTGCAGGGAGGCGAAATTGGCTCCGGCGAGCTTCGCCGAGAAGTACCCGGCGCTGGTCACCGGCTTCTTCTTCTTCATGTGGTGAGTACTAGAGTCTGTACAATTCGATGGTTTGTTTTTGTTTTTTTTTCTGAAATTTTGATTGATGGTTTAAATGGGATTGCAGGTACTTCTTGAATGTGATATTCAACATAATCAACAAGAAAATCTACAATTACTTCCCTTATCCTTAGTAAGAGCTTCCTTTCCTGTTGCTGTTGTTCGCTGTGTTAGTTTCGTTTTGTTGTTTTTGGTGTTTTGGGTTCTGAGTGGGTTTTCGTTTACAGTTTCGTTTCGGTGGTTCACTTGCTGGTGGGGGTGATCTACTGTTTGGTTAGCTGGGCCGTGGGCCTCCCTAAGCGAGCTGTAAGTCACGCCCTTCCCGCATCTACCTTTCATATTTCTTTTTCATGGTAGAAGTGGCGTCTTTAAGGAATTAACAAATATTTTAGAATCTGACCTAGGAAATAATAATAATACATCTATCACTGTTTTGTGTTAGCTCAAATTAGTGTTTATTAAATATAAAGACAATTAGATGATGATATGCTAATTCAAATTATTCTATACTATTAGATCGTAAAGATAATTAGACGAGGAAGGCAAACTTTGTTCAGCTATTAATAGATGGATCTTGAAGTAATCTCATTTTATCAGGGTTAAACTTTTTTATAATGTAGGTAAAAACAGCTTGACAAGACTATGTGAACCGCTGTTGCTCTTTTAGTTGTTAGACTAAGACTCTTTTGTGTTAAGAAAGGATTGATATTTGGGTTGACTTACTGTGGTGTGGATAAGGGGAATTTTGTTTGGCCAGCCTATAGACTCAACCCTCTTGAAACTGCTCGTTCCGGTGGCGGTGTGCCATGCCATTGGCCATATCACGAGTAATGTTTCTTTTGCTGCTGTTGCGGTCTCATTCACGCACACGGTTAAAGGTGTGCACACTGCTTGTTGTAATGTGGAACTTGTAAGGGCTTTGCAGGTTTACTTCAAGTTGTTTCTGTAGTTCTGATGTGATGATATTATGGTTCGTTTATATTTTTCAGCTTTGGAGCCGTTCTTTAATGCGGCGGCTTCCCAGTTCATTCTTGGGCAACAGATACCGTTGACACTATGGCTATCTCTTGCTCCCGTTGTTATTGGTAAGCGGCTTTATCGTGATACATGATTTTTCTTGCAGCTTGCTGTGCCGCCTAGAACTGACAAGTGAGAATTAGAAATCAGTAGTTTGGCTAAAACTTAGATTGAATTTGTGAGATACTGTTTTTTTAGGCGTGTCAATGGCATCGCTTACCGAGCTCTCATTCAACTGGACGGGTTTCATCAGTGCTATGATTTCCAACATATCGTTTACATACAGGAGTATCTACTCAAAGAAAGCCATGGTCTGCACGTCTCATTGGTTTCTCTATTTCCCATCTTTTTTCTTTCTCACTCATTTATATACACATGACCTTTTTCATGTTTATGTTGCAGACTGATATGGACAGTACGAATGTGTATGCCTACATTTCTATCATTGCACTCATAGTTTGTATCCCGCCAGCGCTCATTGTGAGTTAGTAGGTTTCACTTCCTAGAATCAATTATTATATTACGAGCTGAAACACATTAGCTTTAATGTATTTTGGCCTTGACCATGCCTCTCTTAAATCACCATATTCCAAATATTGCTCGTCCATTTAGCACGAGTCCAAATCATTTTATTCCCGACAAATAATATCAGCCATTAAAGAAGTTTTTTGGCGTTGATGTTGTTATTTAGATGGAGAATTTATATTTTTTTGGTTAATACCTTGCTAAAGTATACCATGTACCTTTTTGCTAAATATATATGGTCATGTAGGTTGAAGGACCGAAACTGGTTCAACATGGTTTTTCTGATGCCATTGCAAAAGTTGGGTTAACTAAGTTCCTTTCTGACCTCTTTTGGGTGGGCATGTTCTACCATTTATACAATCAGGTAGGCATTTGGTATATTTCATTAACGAATGCGGAGCACTTGATTTACTTAAAAAAACTGAGTATTGTTTTGCTTGTGATATTTCAGTTAGCAACTAATACGCTCGAGAGAGTGGCTCCCCTTACTCATGCTGTTGGAAACGTGCTGAAACGTGTGTTTGTTATCGGCTTCTCCATCATAGTCTTTGGTATGTGTTCTGCCTGTATCCATTTCCTCGATGTTTGTTTGTTGTACTTTTGTGATTGATTTTTAGTCTAAAGAAAAACTACTTATATTAATGCCTTCTGCAGGTAACAAGATTAGTACCCAAACGGGTATTGGAACCACAATAGCTATTATTGGTGTAGCTATTTATTCATACATTAAGGCAAAGATGGAGGAGGAAAAGCGGGTAAGTTCTATGTATCTTGATTGGCACAGAGTAGCACATTCTTATTCCCTCTTGATGCCCTTTAACCGATTTTCTATTCGACCTCTCTCTTCCCCTAAGACTAAATGTGAGAATACCGTTGTTTGGAAATGTCTGGAATTCTGATATATGTGTATTTATATATAGTTTTGATTTTCACTGCAGAAAACGAAATCCGCTTGAAGCAAACAAATGAGCTTTAGCTAAAAACGGGAGCCAATTTGTCGATGTCTCGTGGTCTGTGGGTTTCTTTTCACCGCGTTCCCCATTCATAATCATCTTTCGATTGATTGCACTGTCTTTCTTTTTGCCTGACCTTCAATGCGAAGATTACCCTTCGAACCTTGATCTATCGATATGTGAAAAATAATAGTGAGCTTGCTCGGACTCCATTGTGGTATCTATGACCGGTTATTTATATCATATTTGTATTATTATTATGGAGATTTTGTACAAATGGAGCGGCCATTTTCAGAACTCCAATTTGTGATGTATATTGGATGAATTTGATGTCGTAAAATAATTGTGTATGGATATATTATCAAAGTAAATGCCCAGGCTGATCTCTATATGCTTCGTTTCATTAGGAAGGTCAAAATGTAACGAGTAGTATTAGCCAGTGCAATTACAAGCGAATTTTCATAGTTAAAGAATTCTTCATTGTTTAAACTTGAATGCGCTTGTATAAAACCTGACCCGAATGAATTGAGAAATGTTATTCTGAAGTTGGGTTGAGTGATGATGACCTTCGACCACCGAAGTCTTAAAAGCGAGCCAAGAAGACGAAAAGTGGAAGACGTCACCTTCTACTTTTCAACATCACGAGGATTTCTAGCTGCTGCAATCTCCCGATAATAAATACCGTCTGGGCATGGAATGCACCCGGTTTATTCAAACCCTTGTATGGCTCCCAATAGGCCATACCCAATCGACTCAGATTCGTTTGTAGGGCACCCCAATATATATATATATATAGATGCTCCTAACTAATATCCAAGAAAATTTTCTTTTAATAATTTAAGCTTTTTACACAAGTGATCTTTAATTTCTTCCACATCAATGAAGAGCATTGATGGTATTAAGTTCGGATAAAAGCAAAGATTGATATAAAAAAGACATCAGTTATTTGAAATTTATCCTTTATCTAAACAAATCACCGCAGAGTATAATTGTTAAGTGATGAGCATATCAGATTTAAGCTTAATATTTTAAAGAGAAAAATTAAGGTAGGCTCCATCTCAAAAAGAAAATTCATCATGATGAAATTTATATTTATGAAAAGTAGACTTGCGTAAGTCAGATGTTGGTGAATTTTTATCTTTTTTAGAAATCGTATTGACCTGATTTTTAAATTTTTAAAAAACATAATAATTTAATGATATTTTGCAAATAATTTTATTATAATTACGTTGATAATTTAGATAAGAAATAGTTAAAAGTACTAAATTAATTTAAAATTTTATAAGTACTCTAATTGTCTATTTTTGTATTTATTTTATTTATGCGAATTTTAATTAGTGGGCCACACTAAATTATTCTAAATAAATATTATATAGATCATAAATATATATAACTTGTAGCTCATGCTCTATTTAAAAAAACCTTACCCCATATACTTTAAATATTAATAATAGTAATAATATTAATAATATAGTTATTAGTTTTTATTTTTGATTTTTTAATGAAACGGGCCTGTCTGATAATTGGGTCAGCCCAAACGCCGAGAGGGGCCCTCAGTTGTTGTTGTTGTTCCGACCAGGCCGAACCTTACCCAATAATAGTAGGAAGTCCGGGGCGGTCCGAATTCTGGCCAACCTCCACCACCCTCCCCTTCTTCTCCGACGCCGGCGATCTCGCCGAAACTACATCCTCCATCCGTGATCGCGCCGGCGTGATCTTCTAGCAAGGATCCTTTTTGACGAGGCTTCGTCGCAGAAGCCGTTCCAGACGGCATTGCAGGGAGTGTCGTGTGGTATGTCGGGTGAGGTTTTGTTGTATGGGATTGCATACAGTTAGAAATAGGGATTTTCGCATTTAGCTGCTGCTGTGTTGTTTGGAAGGGTCTTTTGAGTGGCAGATCAGTGATTTGGTTGTTTTTGAGGTTGCGTGTTCTTCGAATTGGTGTTGCACTGTTTTGATCTGGGAGCTCATGAGCTCGTTTTGATCTGTATATATTTATATTTACTTAATTTTTTGCTGACGCAAATAACATCCTTTTGATCTGGGATCTGGTAGGTGATGTTGATGATGATGTTTACTTGTTGATTTTGCTATTGCAAGTAACAGCCTCTTGAAGGAAATAGGGATGTTCGGAGATTGCTTATTTTTTAAGGGAGCTATGGTGGAAAAGAGTGATGTTTTAACGTTACTTCCATCTTTTCTTTTTCCAAAGCATGTGACTTCTATCTTAAAGAAATAAACGTACATTAAATTCTGAATCTGTGAATATATGTATATATATAAATATCTTATTATATTATTATTGTTAATGTTACTTTGTTTAAGTTGCAGGTAGACAGAAAGAAATTCTGTTGTGAGAACTGAGAGGAGTAAAGAAGCGGGAGTACAGTCGTAGTTTCAACAGATATGCGTGAAAAGAAATTTTGTCTATGTTTCATTTAGTTAAAGATGAAAAGAGGAATTTTCAATGGTTTGAGAGTTAAGCATTTTCTGCTTACAGTCTCTGCCTTCTTCTGCACGAGTGCTCTCTTTTGGGTGTGGGAAAGGAACCCGTTTGTGACCATATACCTGTCACCGCAACAAGATCAGTATGAGACACTACCTCCAGGTTGGCCTTTTGTTCCATTGAAACATCATAGAGATTTAACTCCGAATTGTTAGATCATCACACAAATTGAAATTTGATCAGCAAGGTTTTTTTATGACTATGAGTTTATGCTTTTCTATTAATAATTTCCTCCTTGCATTGCATTGTTTTGTTTCAGTATCGTTTCCTCCCAGAAAGAACATGGAGGATGACTTTTCAAAAGAACGGAAGATCAATGGAACGGATAAAGTGTTATATGCTGATAAACATCTGAAAAATTTAGACAAGAAGACAGACTCTACTAATGTGGGGGAGTTGAATGAATCGGAAGAAAAACAATCTAGGGGAACTTCCGGTGCAATGAAAACGAAAGTCATGGAAAAAACGGCCTTTGCTATTGACGGTGAGATACTTGACTCACAAAACAACAAATCAGCTAAAAATATAGACATGGTGGTGATGAATCCTTCAAATACATCTTCTGACGCCAAGGAAACTGTTGGTGCAGTAAAGAAAGGTATAGTAATACATATCAAGCTATTTGTTTGCTTTTTATGAGGATGCTTCCGAAAAGTTTTGTGATAAATTGATTGTTGAAAGAAATTTTATCAAATATATGTCAAAGTTCTCAATGAATTTTGTATTTGGTTGCTTGAAGAGGTTAAAAATGCTTCATAGTGAAGTCCTCTGCTGTCTTGTTTTCTAGGTGTAATTGTAAATGATTGAAAATGTTGTCGATTAAATTTGCCTTGTGTTAATTTTACTTGCCTCCCAACACAGGCTGTAATTATGCCAAGGGCAAGTGGATTCCTGACAAAAGAAGACCACTGTATTCTGGTTTCGGCTGTAGGCAGTGGCTATCAGGAATGTGGGCATGCAGGTTGACCAAACGCCCTGATTTCTCGTATGAGAAGTTCCGGTGGAAGCCACATGACTGTGACATACCAGAATTTGAAGGATCTTCATTCTTGAAAAAGTAAGTTGTTTAAAGCTTATTGCTTATATTTTACCTTCCTGTTTTATACTGCTAAGTTGTCAAACAAAATTGCTTTTATTGTTTGCTCTTTCTCTCATTTTTTGCTTGTACAAGCATTCTTGGAAGCCTGTTCACCTCATTGTTTCAAGTGGACACTTTTCAATCTGTGACAACTGCCTCTTCTAGTTTTTATTGTTTAGCAGTATATTTACTGTACTCTGTAACTTTAAAACCTTAGTGCTTGAGATTATTCCCACCTGTGAAGTTGGTGCTGCGTCAGTACTTATTTTCTAGTGGCATCTTATGAAGTGGACGAACAGTACACTGTCTTAACCACTTAATAAATCAAAGATTTGCCTTGTAAATCTATACAACATGGGCCTGCCACCTTTAGAAGCATAAAGAAAGATTATAGAAATTGTGGAATTTGGTGATGTGTGTTCTTATGCTATAAAGGTTTTTCAAAGCCCGTGTTGTTGATGGAAACTGTGAAAGTAGTGTAAAAACTACAAAACAGGTTCTAACAGCCAGTGCTGTTTTAATTGCTTGGTAACAACTTAGGTAGCACCACAAATATAGGTTAATCTTAGAGTTCCAGTGTTTTTGTCTGAGATGAATCATTGTATGTGCTTATTAGACCTTTTGTGCTTCATGTGCTATCAGGCATGGTACTGTATTCCCCTCCAAAGATTTGTAGAATGAAAATATGGGATTCTGGATGGAGCTTTCTATTCTGGTTTTGTTTTGTTTTATAACTATTATAAAGAGGCTTGTTACAATTGATTTCCATGAGTCTATCGTATGAAGTATTCATACTATTATTGTGATGGCTTGACTACTGGTTACTCTGTGTTTCGTCACTTGACATGGAGCTTATGGATTTCAGGATGCAGAACCAAACCGTTGCCTTTGTGGGGGATTCATTGGGGAGGCAGCAGTTCCAATCACTAATGTGTATGATTACGGGTGGAAAGGAGGATTTAGGAGTACTGGATGTTGGGATAGAGTATGGTCTTGTAAAAGCTCGTGGTGCTATTCGACCTGATGGTTGGGTGTATCGTTTTCCTCAAACCAACACCACTGTACTCTATTATTGGTCAGCGAGTCTTTGTGAATTGGAGCCCCTCAATGTATCTGATCCATTGACTGAGTATGCCATGCATCTTGATCGCCCTGCAACATTTCTCCGGCTATACCTCCACCGTTTTGATGTCCTGGTCTTAAATACTGGGCATCATTGGAACAGAGGAAAGATTAAGGCAAATCGGTGGGTGATGTATGTGGATGGAAAACCCAATCAAGACAAAAGACTTGCAGACTTAGGAAGGGCGAAAAATTTGACTGTTTACAGTGTGGTCAAGTGGCTGGATTTACAGCTCCCAAAGTACCCAGGTTTAAAGGTGTTTTTCAGGACAATATCACCTAGACACTTCGCCAATGGGGATTGGAATACAGGTGGTCGTTGTGATAATACGGTCCCGTTGGCTTCTGGCAGTGAAGTTTCTCAAGAAGAATCTAGTGATGCAGTTGTCCAAGATGCAGTGAAAGCCACTAAAGTTGCACTTTTGGATATAACGGCTCTATCTCAACTTAGAGATGAATGTCATGTATCCAAGTACAGTGTCACAGCTGCAAATGACATGCAGGATTGCTTGCACTGGTGCTTACCTGGAGTTCCTGATACATGGAATGAAATTCTTTACGCACAGATATAAGTATATCCAAGTTCGTTAGGACAACATAATTCTTGTGATTCACTACGGAATCAGTATCTTTGTGGAAGATTTTGAGATAGTTAGCTTAGTGCAGGTAGCACGACCACGATTGAACAATTTCTTGATGTCATGGGCGATTTTGGAGCCTGCTAATAGAGAATTGTAAACTTGCGAGCCGATATTCTGAAGGCCATCTGGGAATACATAATATTTGTGAACTTACTGAATTGAAGACAGTTTTGTAATCATTGATTTATTATCTATTCTTACCAAAGCATCAATTATATATGGTCACTGGAAACATATAGTCTGGTCTGTTTTCTTGACGCGTATACTTTTCTCCAGGAGGGCTGATTGTATAACATGAACCAACAAAAAAGTTTGGCGGAAAATGGATTGCAGTTGCAGAGCCAGAGCCTAGATAGCTCCCGCACTGCTCTATGTTGCTTGCTCGTGGTAGTTCGAAATTACAGAGACAGGTCTTTTTGTTTTCTCTTACCCGCCATTGAGGTCTTTCGTTGGTAACTAGGAGGAGGGACTGCAAAACATATTGAACTTAAAAAGATTTACATTGCATTTGCATTAGTTTAAAATTTCACTGTAGTCCTTGTGAAATCAACTCCTACCCTTCCATCCGAATTATAAAAACAAGAGATCCACATGAGTACTTCTAAAACCCACAATTCTGTATCCGTAAATTGGGCTCCAACCTTCCACCCAAGCAAAGATAAAAAAATTGTAAACGCTGTCTTCGAGGAGAGAAAAGAAAAAAGGAACGAGTGCTTGTTGTAACTGAACAACTACTGTAAAAACCTGACAAGATATCAACTGCTGAGAACATATTCTGATAATATGGATCGGGCTTCTTCCACGCTGCGAGCTAAATAACTCACACGCAAAGCTTGCTGCTCGCGTGCTAACACCCGAAGAAATTGCCGGCCAGAACATATACAGACGTATGAAACGTTATAAAGACCTAGTTTAGTTCGTAACAAAGAACAACGCCTTCTCAAATATCCAGAACAAAGTACATTATGGTTCAAATAAAAGTGCAAAATAAACTTCTTTCCCTCCAAAACATACGCAGTTAGAGTGTGAAAATTCTTCGCTGCTTTCATATATTCAATGCCTCGGCTGCCATTCAAATGGTAATAAAGCAGTTGCAGGTGGTCACAGAAACAAACAAAAAAAAGATCCAATTAAGCTCAAGCACATATTCTTTTCCATAAGAATACAAAGTATAACATATTTATCCTACAAACCTGAACAAAAAAGACACTCTTAAAAAAATTTCTTTAAACCTTCAAACCGAATTGTATATTCGGCCATGAGCCACAATTGACTCAGACTAGGTAATCATATATTCACAACTTCATGGTGCCAAGAGCTTTTTGATTCCGGACTTCTGCTCTGATGTTAACCTAGAGGGAAACTTGATGTTGAATTTAATCCTCAAGTTTCCTCTCTTAGAAGGATCCTTCGGTATTGGCATGCCTTCCCTAGGAACAATCTCCTCGTAAGTAGGATGAATAACAGCGTTGATGGGGATGGTAAGATTTCTTCCATCCAAGGTGCTGACATTAACAGTATAACCCGTGAGAGCTTCTACAAGAGAGATCCTCTGAGTGAGCACAAGATCATTGCCATCTCTCGTGAACAAGGAGTGGGGCTTCTCATCAATGACAAAGACAAGATCAGCAGCAATGACATTTGGTTGTTCATTTCCTTTCTCAGGGAAAGTTATTTTGGTTCCCTTTTTCCAGCCCGGTTTTACTTCAATTGTCAAAATTTCCTCCACTGTCATCGTTTTCCTGCAAGCAACAAGAAAATATAAGTCAAGGACAATAATTTACTACAAACAAAAAATTCATAGGAGGGAAAATCATACTTTTCAGTAGTTCAGCAAGGGCATACAGAGAATTCAATATCACATACATCAGCTAAAGCAATTTCACTAAAAAGGTAACCACTGCCAAGACAGTCACTTGATGACAATGTCTAGGGCTCAATTGTTTATCCCCATCGGTGAATAAACACACCACCCGTAGAAAAATCTTATAAATCTTGAGTATGATACTAAACCCTGAAATTTTCTCATGAGCATAAAAAGGCAAAGACCGACCTACAAAAAAAGCGGTTGGAGACTATCCTAAAGAATATGGGCTTTCACAATTTGAGCTTTGACATGATGATCTACAATAATGTGGAACGGTGGAATCAGATCCACATCCCTGACCACAACTCGGGATTAGGTGGAAGGAGAAAAATAAAAGACTAAATTCTACTGCAAATTGGTTCAATGGAACATAAGTTCCTTCCCTTATCAAACTAAGCCCCATTACCATTTATATTTATAATAATATCAATCACGTCACCAAATGCATCTAGTACAGAAGAACTCTCTCAAATCCAACATGTAGCACTCAATCCGATATACAACACACGGGCAATCACAAGGATTAGGTTTAAAACCCTCAACAATCAAATAATTCTCCCACTTCATCTGTCCCTTCTTCCATAAAGCATAACACAACGCAGGTCACATTCATCCGAAGAACAGATTCTAGTTTAAAAGATGCAACATATGCAATAATCATTATAAGCTAAAATTATCAGTAGAATATAAATCTTAGAAAGTAGGTGGTAAGCAAGCACTATTTGAACAAACCTAGATAAAAATAAGATCCAACACACAAAGGCTTCCATAAACTAAAAGAACAATGAACACTCACCCACTTGCATCAACAATCTCCCTCGAAATCTTCATCTTCTTCGTCGTCCCCTTATACAGCTCCTCCAGACTGCACGGTAACCGGTTCTCGATCGGCGCCGCCTTGCGGGGCTGAGTGCTCATCGACGCACCCTCGCCGAACGAAAATCCGGACAAGTCATCCCCGAACATGCCGGCGGGGAACCTCGACCCCCTCTCATCCCGCCGCCGCCGCCGCCCATGCCCCCGAACGGGCTCGAGAAGCCGAAGAACTCGGTGAACACGTCGTTGGCGTTCCTCGGATTGAACCGGAACACGTTCGGCCCGTCGCCGGTGTGGAAGAACGACGCCCCGCCCGGCCCGGCGGCGCCTGGCGGCGGCATCTGCCCCTTGAGCCCCTCGTCCCCGTACTGGTCGTAGATCGCCCTCTTCTCCGGATCGCTCAAAACCTGCAAACCCCCCCACCAACACCGATTACCCCGCAAAGATTCGAACTTTTGATTGGAAGAAGACGGGACGAACGACACGAACCTCGTAGGCCTCGGAAATCTGTTTGAACTTCGCTTCGGCGTCCTTCTTGTTGGTGGGGTTCTTGTCCGGGTGCCATTTCATGGCGAGCTTGCGGTAGGCCTTCTTCAAGTCATCGTCTTTGGCGTTCTTGTCGACCTGCAGGATCTTGTAGTAGTCGGCGCCCATCTTCTTCTTCCTCCAAAACCCTAACCCTAGATTGCTTCGAGCTTTTGTTGTTGTTTGGTTGCAGGTGCGACTCGGAGTCGGCGAAGAAATGTAAGGGATGAAATCTGGAGGGGAAAGTGGGGAAGAATGTTCCAGCAGCTAAGACCTTTTGCTAATCAATTTCGTTAATCACACATTAGCAATCCTATTGTGTTAATGATGGTGAATAATTGCCTGTATTTTATTTTTTTAAAGAATACTATTTTAACGAAAGTGATCATTTTTGCTCATAGTTAAAATCTAATATTATTTTACTCACAGTTGAGTTAGCAATTTTTTACCCGAAAAAGTAGAACATTTTTTACATCAATAAATGATTAAAAAATTATACCTATTTGTTATAAAAGGAAAAATTAAATAAATTATCTAAAAAACCTCTCACTAATTAAATTTTATAATTTTTATTAAAAAATAAGTCAAACAAAAGCTCTCAATTCCTGCGCCTTGTCGAGAGGTCGAGGTGATCAAATCTAATTGCCCCTACACTTGAAGGCAACTAAATAAAGCCCCACCAAACCCGTCAGCGGCCACCCACTAGCTAAATATATTTTAATATTTTTTTAACTTAAGGGGTAGTTTTTGACCTTATCAACAATTTCTCTTTTACGGTAATTAAACCTAATTTTTTAACCATATGATAATATAAAAAATTATATGGTTCTTTTAGTAAAAAAGTTCTCGAATTAGATGTCTCAACATTAAAAATATATATAATCTCTCATTATAAAATATGTTCACAATTAAATTAGATTTTTAAATATTATTACTAATATAAAATTATAAAATAACTAAGAATTTTTCATTAATGAATATTTTTCTAATGAGAAAAAGATAAAAATTGTATAATGAATAGGAAAAATGTATGGTTATGATAAGTTAGTGAGGAACACAAGGTTTTTCTTTGTTAAAATATAACTAGTCAAAATACTCTTGCAATGCATGAGATATAATAAAAAAACAAAAAATATCAGACAACCACCCTTGTAAGAATATTTTTTAATGAATGGTCATTGAGTTTTTAAACTAATATAAAATAATAATAATAATAAAAAATAAAAATATATTATCCATGATTAAATAAAAAAATTTAATAACAAAATTATTTTAAAAACAATGTTTTTTTAACGTCAATAAGAACAAATATTAAAAAAAGATCAATGTTTATTGGGAAATTTTTAGATGAAAAATCATAATTTATGGCTGTCGATTGATTTTCAGGATTTGGGCACAAACTGTTAACTGAATCTAAACTTGTTTAACTTATATTAACATTGGAATTGATCAATTTGCTTGGCATCTTTGTCAAGTTCATATTTCATGGTTAATTAGGCGATTATTAGTCTCATGCCCTAATTCTACAGTCCCAACGCCTCCTTCCTCACAATCCAATAAAAATGGGCCTTAGAAAAGCTAACCACCAAATGCGAACTCATCTCATCTGGATCCACCAGTGATTAATGGGCCTGCGAATTTGGACTTGAAAGCTGCAATGGCGATGACCACTAATGGGCTTAGATTGTTCTGAACTAATTTTCCCTGCCTGAGCACCCAACACCGGACAATTTTCATCCTTTAGATTTGGCTCATGTTAGATCTCCATCGTCCAAAAATCTATCAACCGTTGACATTTATTATTCTGCTGATAAGCAGCTTGGTCAACGGTGGAAAAAACATTAAATATAGGCCTTTGGATGAAAATTTGAACGGTCGGAATTGATGTGCGTCACAGGATGAACCCACAGCAGGAACCGAGAGTTCTAAGATTCTGTCTCGAACCGACCCAGAATCTGCTCGAATTTGATCCGATTCAAAAATCTTATTATAGACTGAATCTTAGGCGACAAAATAATCAGTTTATAAACTTTTAATTATCACCGGTACAAATCTAGTTCTTTTTTCCCTCGTATTACCAATTTCCTGTTGAGCACAATATATACTCGAATTTGCTGCAGAGTCTGGTTCAAATTGCATGGTAGGACAGTGGGTTTGTGAGCTTTTCAATGGCCATAAAGTTGAGTTGGTAAAAGCTATTTATCGAGTGAGTCACATTGTAATAGACTTCCCACGGGCTTAATTATACGTGGATTGAACCCACAACCTTAAGGTCATCAACTTGAATACTTATTATCTCAATTATCTCATTTTTTTATTATTATATTATATATATATATAAATAGATAAATAAAATATTAAAATTATATTATTATATTATTTTATCGAGTCGAGTTCGAGTTATAATCGAGTCTGAGTCGAGTCGAACACGATCTTGTTAAAGCTCGGCTCATAAGATTTGAGTTCGAAGTTGAGTTGAGCCAAACATTTAAATGTCGAGTTTTGAGTCGAGTCGAGTCGAGCCAAATGCCAAATACTCACAAGAATTAACAACCTTACCTAATTACAGTTAGACACTGCGGCTGTCTTCCATTTTTCCCACTAAACCATATTTACTTTTATAAGCCTATAATGTAAATTTGAAATTTGAACTGTTCCACTTATATTTTTAACGACTTGCACGCACGCTCCTCAAGCGTCATTAATCGGTTAAAACAATATTAGCAAAGACATCCAAAGCCATCAAAATTTGTCATTTATTTTTATGCAGACTACATTAATACTAATAAGAATTTAATCCACGCCCCTAGCTGAGGGATATAAAAAACACGTAACGAGCCTAGCATTATTTATACAAAAGGGGTGGTGAGGACGGTTTGAAATGAAAGATAAATCAGAAAAAATTCAAAACCTGGCGAGCTTCTACGCACGCATATTTCCAATTTTCTACGCTGCAGTCGGCATTATTGAAAGCAGGGAGCAACCAGAACAAGACATCACCTTTGTTTTCATTCCCTGATTGCAAAGGCAGACAAGACAGTATAACCAAATGGGGAGGGACCAGCTAGCTAACCAGCTCTAGATCTAAATCCTCAACCTAGCTAGTTACTTCCCAATTAACTTGTGTAAAACTTCCTGGTAATAATGCGTACATATATACATCCATAGATTTGCCTACAATAATTGAGATACGGATCGCCCAAATGTTGACAGCTTTACCAGCTTATTCATATATGGACAAGGATAATAGCATGTGTGTCGTTCCTCTGAAGATAACTCATCAAGACATGCCTGTCCTTTTTAATGGAAGCCATATTCTGCTCACGGTGGTATATCAATTCTACCATTTCAATGATTCTCCGGATGAAACTCACCATCCCATCCAAAATAGTGCTGTAAGCGTGTCAACATAGAAGTTTCATCTTCCGACCTCTTGTACTAATTATTCCAACAGCGCCCAGAACTTTGTGCACAAATTTTAAGCTGGGAACGGTATCAGATGGCATATTAGAGTTTATTCCTTCAATATTGCAATATAGGTTTTTTCGCAGAGCATTTTACAAACATCAAGTAGTTATACATGAAATGTATGTGTGTGTGCGTTTTAATTTCTTGTCAAAGCACATTTTAATCAGTAGTCTGTCCGTAGAGCAACAGTTGTTCCCAATTAATGAAGCTTCTTCTTGGGTTCTCGTATAAATTGTATGCCAGGGACAGAATAACAGTACTTCAATTTAATGAAGTCCCCAGTTTAAAACAGTTATAATTAATCCATCAACCAAGTTGCATTCCGGCAACAAGATTTGCTTTCGGTGATCTGTAGGCCAACCTGCTGCTCATTCATTCGTTAAATCTCCACCACGCAAACATGCATGTCAAATTTGCAAGAGCCAAGTAGGAGACAAAGTGGACATTTTCGAGTAGTACCTAGATGGTCCCCTGTCACTTTTTGCCGGTCATCTCTCTAACTTGTCCGGTCATTAGATCTTATCCAAAACCAGAAAATTAACACGAGAGGATGATGAGATGGTCATGGTTGAAACGGATAAGAAACGTACTTGACCGGCTGTTTGCACAACTTGGTAGCAAGTTGGTAATCTTATAAATTGGTTTAGTCGTATCGTAAGTTTCAGCTTTCTTTCTTATGATTAATTAATTGAAGTTTTTTCAATTATTGTGAATTTTTTGTGTAACACCCCAAATTTGAGTTCACTCTTAAACTGAACTGAAATTGTTTAAGTAAACCAAATTATCTTTTATTCTAAATTAAGTCAGTCAACCTAAACCAAATTTAAAATATAGACTTAGATTTTTTCAACATCCTCAAGATGAAAGATAAAATCTCTAAAATACATAATCAATGCATGTACAAAATGCATCCCCTACCAGAATACTAAGTAAATATCATAATAAGTAATTAAATTAAAAAATTAATTAAATTACAATAAAAGTATAAAATTCAAAATAAAACGGACGAAGTTTCCTATATATATATGTATGTATATACATGTACATACATATACATGTATTTATACATATATGTACATATACTATATATATATATATATATATATATATATATATTGTAACACAATATAAAATATTCATTTCATAACATATCATAGTTATACTAACAAATTCATAAACATAATCCTGGTCTCGACCCATTTGTTCATCATATATGTCACAATTGTTATATCACTATCAAAATAAAATCATAATCATAAATTAGGTCTTGATCGATTTGTTCATTATATCTATCACATATGTTCTTTCAGTCTCAACATATTTAAGTCGTTTCAACATACTACAATACATCACATTATGATACATCATAACCAAAATCATATAATAGGTCAAACATATTGATGTTAGCTCAGTGTGTGTACACTAAACTGTCATTATTCTTCTCCGAGGCTGACATATCACATTCCTGATTCTCACATACATAAATAATAGAAAAACGTCAGTAAAGATTATTAATGGTTCGAAAATAACTAAATATCAAATTGTAAAATGAGAGATGAATCTAATGTAAAGAAATTCATCATATACTTTTACTGAACATTCAAGGGGGAACTACTGAGGGAGTATCAAGCTGCGACTCAATGATATCCTGAACTGAATTGGTACTGTGTCACTCTCAGTAGATGCCTCCATCGACATTTTCTTATTTAAAAATCTCACTCTTAGAAAAGCACATATCATAAGCCCTTTCCAACCTTCATATTTCTCACCAGCTCTAGAGCACAAAGATCAAGTTACTCTTAGGCAATCTCATCTAATACCCTTTGATATCACATGTTCAAACATACGCTATACAATCACCTATATCCTCCACGTCTCTCTGGTGTGAAGAAGCCAGAAGATCGTGGAGTTGTCGGGATCCTTCGAGAATGGAACGACCCTCTCACCAATCCAGAGTCTATTGTGGCTCACACATGCACCCTTTCACAGTATGTATAAGTCGATTTCTTCATCTCTTGGCTCACAAAAAATTTGATAAAAAATTACATGATATAACTGGGAAGTGAATTATATAAATAAGCCCAAAAGTAACTTGTTGTGGATCTGAGTTTTGAAAACAACTCAAGGGATTTGGTCACTTAGGGTTCTTTATTGTAGAAAATATTACGTTTAAATGGTCTGTATTAAGTAGAATCTGATAAAACGACCACTTATCACGTCTTATGATCTATAAAACAAAACAATAATGGAGTAGAACAACAAATCAATAAGCAAGTCCTGACAGACCTCGTAGAAGCTCTAAGCCGGTCTTCGAACCTAGACGTCGAGCTCTTACTCTGCACTTACACAACTAAATTACACACTAACGCTTATACTAACTATGTGATGCATATATGAAATGGATACATGAGAATCATTACATCATCATAAATATTATAAATACTAGCATTAATCTCAGTCAATCAAAACATGAGCTATATGAACAAATTAACAATTACGACCTACTTGTCATTACTTTTAACTATGTGATTACACCACAATTTCTAAAATTATCATCATCACATATCAATTCTCATTCTAAATGAACTTTCTAACCAAATAATTGATTAATCTATACAATTATAATACTAATATACAACTTAATAATTTTTTTTAACATTATCAATATCATATTAAATTTCATACTCGAATAATTCAAATTATCATTAATCACTATCAATTGTCAAATTACATAAGAAATTTACAATTCAACACACAATTATCATGAATTTACACGATTAATATACTGTAACAAAAATTATAAACGATTCATAAAAATTATGAATGATATGAACAATAATTAAAATTAATTTTAAATCTAAAATTGGAGAAGCAAAGAGCATCTCAGAGGCAGCGGTTGCTCGACAGTGCATAGGGGTGGTGGCGGTGATTGCTGTGTGGTGAGGAGGAGGGCTAGGATAAGGCTGGGACTAGGTCTAGGAGAGGGGAAATAAGGTGGGTGGCCACTAACCGAAAATTGACCCTTGGCGGCCAATGGAAGGGTAGGAAGGGGCGAGCGAGGCAAGGGAAAGGGAAGGGAAAGAGAGGGTAGGAAGGGCTGGCAAGGGAGGGCCTAGCCAGATGGTGGTGACTGACGACAATGCTCCAAGAAACAGGGCTGTCGCGGTGAGTAGAGGAAGTGGAAGGAAAAGGTGGTGGAGGAGGGGGTAGGTGAAGGGGAATGGTATTGAAGGGAGGCCGGCAACAACAACGCAAGTGGCAGGCGGCTGTTGTCGGTGTTGTCACCAGGGGGTGACACATAAAGCAACAGGGGAGAGGTGTCAGTCGGTTGGGTGTCCAGGGAAGAAAGGGTAGAGTCAGGTAAACTTGTCGGGTTTTATTTTTCACAATTTCACACTCAACTAGATAAGACTAATTAAGTGTAAAATAATTTTTAAAGACTCCTAAAAGTTATCCAAAGGCTGTCAAAATGAGTCAAACACAGTCATGATCATGATTCAAACACGTCATGGATGCGAGTCAACAATAAAATAAAAGTAAAATAAACTCAATATCCATCAAATGACATGCTTTAAAAAACTACCAACCCAACTAAAATTTTTATCCGTTGTGTCTTAATAAAAGTAATGGCCTAAATCTAATTTGTAAGATCCATTGAACAAAATAAAATAACATCATCATAACACATGGTTGCAAAAATCGGAATCGGAATCGGAATCGGTTTTCAAAGGAGTTGGAATCGGAATCGGAATCGGTCTAAATCGGACAGGAATCGGTTCAGTTGAATCGGCCTGAATCAGTCCTATACAAAAATTTCAACTTAGTCAAAATTAGTGGGTTATTAGTATAGAATATGTCATTCTGATGTAATTTTCATGTTATAATGTGTATTATATTTTATGATATTTTTTCATATTTTTTGGATTTTTTAAAATTATTTGGAGTTAGTTATTATTTTTTACTCGAGTCGGAGTCGAGTCAACTTTTAATTACGAGAATGCCATCTCTCATTCTCCCCTGCTGCTGCCCATATGCCGTCCCCCGACTGGCCGCCGCCGCTGCCCTGCCGCCTCCCTTGTGCCCTGTCGCCCCCCTCCCGCCTAGCCCCCTGTCCCACCCCGTCGCCGCCCTCGCCACCCTGCTCACCTCGTCGCCGCCCCTCCTCGCCTTCCGCCCTCGCCTCGCCGCCCTCGCAGCACGCCCCACCCACCTCGCCGCCCGTCGCCCTCGTCGCTCGCTCGCCCCACCCGCGCGCCGTTGCCCCTCGCCGCCCCCCTCCCTCAGTCGCCCATCGCCGCCCTTGCCGCCTCCTGCGCGGCCGGAATCGTGAAATCGGCTCGAATCGGCCGATTCGCGGACCGATTCGAGCCTAGCCGATTCACGTTATTTTTTAAATCGGATCGCCGCCGATCCGATTTAAATCGGCCGATTCCGAGTAGAATCGGCTGAGTTATGCATCTTAGTCACAACATACTCACGTACATACTAAAAACTTAATTTGTTGTTGTGTATATGACACTATCATCATATAATTAAGTATATATGTACCCTCATAGCATATACATTCGATCGGCTTCGGCTCCGCGCTTGTATTTTGAAAGCTGAATTAATTCAAATAAATGGTCAAACCGACTATTTAATGACTATTAAACCTTAAACACACTATATATCTCTTTGCATTAATGAGTGAGTTTTAGGAGGATAAATACACAAATAAAGTTGTATTAATTCCATACATACGTTGAGCTTTCTTAACTATTTATCTTTAGTAATTCTTTTCAGATCAGCAAACATCTAATTATTTTAAAAATTGATGGCATGCTTGATGATGCAAAATTATTTCATAATAAACTTATAGAAGAAAAGATATGAAGGCCACATAAGAAAAAATTGGACTATATTTGTTTTTTTAAAGTTGAAATATCAATGTCAATAATAAACATATTAATAAGGTAGGGATGGAAACAAGTCAAGATGAGTTTTTAGTGAGTTCAGACTCGGTTTGATAGGCAATGCAAGCCCTATTTTGGGGTAAAATTGCAAAGATATTCGAATAATGAATCCTCTTCTGCTCGGGAGGAAAGGGGAAAAATGTTTTCCTCTCACAAAAGAAGAGTGCATGTGGTATATATGCCCGCCAAAAGAAAATGACAAAATCGAGAATTATATATGAATTTTGTAAGTTTATAATTTTTATAGTTTTGGGGACTCGAAATCCCCTCCACTTGCGGATCAAAAGACTTCTATATTATATATATATATATATATATAGGAAAAAGTTTTCCTGTATTCTACCACAACCATCTTGGCTGTGCTGAGTTTGATCTTGGCCATTGGATTAGCATCCAACGGCCAAGATCAAAAAAAAAAAAAGATGGGCCGCCGGCACTGCCGCAGCGGCGACGGCGGAGGGGCGGGAAGCGTGCCTGGCCACGGCGACGGCGGCGATAGGGGACGTGGGGCGCGGCGCAGGTGGCGAGCGGGGGCCGAGGGGGCGCGGCTGGGTGGCGGGCAGGGGCCGAGGGGGCACGGCGGGGTGGCGGCGGGGGCTGAGGGGGCGCGCGAGGTGGCGGGCAGGGAAGGGGGACAGGGGGGAGTCGTGTGGCGGGGTGGCGGGCGGGGGACGAGGGGCGTCGCACGCGGCGGGGGTGGCGGGCAGGGGACGGGGGCGTCACGCGGCGAGGTGGCGGGCAGGGGACCGGGGCGTTGTGTGGCGGGGTGGCGGGCAGGGAACGGGTGGGGGTGGTGTCGCCGGCGGCGAGGCGGCGGCAGGCAGGCGGAGGAAGAGGCGAGGCGGCTAGACTCTGCCGCCCGTCACCGCAGGGTTACGTCGCTGTCCCGTCGGCCGGGGCGAGCGACGGGCGGGGTAGGGGGATGGCGTCGCGTCGGCCGGGGTGGCGGCGACACGCGCCGCAGCCAATTTTTTTAATCCGGCCGTTGGATTAAATCCAACGGCCGGAATACTGCAGCACAACCAGGATGGCTGCAGTGCAGCCTCTCCCTCCATATATATATATATATATATATATATATATATATGGATAAGTATCATGTACTGCAGCACAGCCATCTTTGGCTGTGCTGCAGTTCAATCTTGGCCGTTGGATTAGCATCCAACGGCCAAGGTCTAAGGGGCGGCGCGCGCATGACTGCGACGGCGGAGGGGTGGGGATGTCCGCGCCCGGCGCGGCAACGGCCGGAGGGCGCCGGCGACACGGGGACGGGCGCGGCGCGGGCGGGGTGGTGGGCAGGGGCTGAGGGGGCGGGCGCGGCGGGGTGGCAGGCGGGGCCGAGGGGCGCGGCGGGGTGGTGGGCGGGGACCGTGGGGGCGCGGCGGGGGTGGCGGACGGGGGCCGAGGGGCTGGGCAGGGTGGCGGCGAGGGGCGCGGCGGGGTGGCGGGCGGGGGCCGAGGGGCGGGGTGGGGTGGCGGCGAGGGCGCGAGCGGGGTCGTGGCGAGGCAGGGGACGAGGGGCCGAGGTCGAGGCGTCGCGCGGCGGTGGTGTCGCCGACGGCGGGGGCGGCGAACGACGAGGG